>CM053622.1:813093646-813111306 GCA_028646595.1 Phalanger gymnotis
TTGGAGGCTTTTGTTGTAGGCTCTATGACTTTGTTGACTTCTTCTGGCTGTATGTTTTGGTCTTCTTTTTCACCAAAGAAGGATTCCAGAGTCTGAGACTGAATCTGGGTGCATTTTCGCTGCCTGGCCATGTTCCCAGCCAACTCACTTGACCCTTGAATTTTTCATCGGGGTATGACTGCTTGTAGACTAAAGAGTTCTATGTTCCAAGGCTGGGGGGATGTGCCAGCTCTGCCTCACCAGTACTCCTATTTCCCCAAGAACCCCCAACCCAGACTGGACTTAGATCTTCAGCAGGCTCTTCACTTCTGCTCTGATCTGCCACTTAATTCCTCCCACCAGGTGGGCCTGGGGCCAGAAGCAACTGCAGCTGTAGTTCTGTAGCTGCCCCACCTCTGCTGCCCTTGGGGCAGTGGCTGAACTGCAAACTCTATCCCAGTCCCCAGCAGCTTCTCTCACTAACCTACTTTGTTGTCCTTGGTGTTTGTGGGTTGAGCAGTCTGGTAACTACTGCAGCTCACTGATTCAGGGCACTAGGGCTAGTTCTGCCCGGCTCCTTATCTCGTTGGTCCACGCAGCCCATGCTGGGCTCTGCTCTGCTCAGCTCCGCTCTCCTCTGCTCCCAGCTCCGTGCAGGATAGACCTTACCCAGAGACCATCCAGGCTGTCCTGGGCTAGAGCCCTGCTTCCCTATGCTATTTTGTGGGTTCTGCAGTTCTAGAATTGGTTCAGAGCCATTTTTCATAGGTTTTTGGAGGGACTTGGCGGGGAGCTCAGGCTAGTCCCTGCTTTCCAGCTGCCATCTGGGCTCCACCCCCAAGCATACTTTTTTTTACTTTATTTTTCTTGGGGTTTTTCAGTCTATGTTTTATTTTACATCATGACTAATGGAAATAATGTTTTGCATGACCACACATGTATAACCTATATCAAATTTCTTGACTTCTCAAAGGGGAGGAGGTGAGGGAGGAAGAGGATTTGAAACTCAAATTACATGTAACTGGGGAAAAATAAAATATTAAATAAAAAATGTTTCCCATGTGATATCATTTGCCTTCACCCAGGGGTCAAGGTCCTGTAAATTTAATCAAGAAATTGTTTAACTTTTACCTTAATCTTGTGATTACAATCTAGGGCTTTGGTGTCTACATCAGTTAATGTTGTGGGTGGTGGTGTCCAGAACCACATTCCTCTCCACCTTTTATTAAGTATCAGAGTTGCCTAAAAGTGGAATGGGCTTTCTGCAGAGGTAGTTGATTTGACCTTCATGGAGATTTTTTGAGAAGTGGCTGGATGGCTACTTGTCTATTATTCAGGTAATAGACGGGATTCCTTTCATGTCTAGGTAGGATTACTGGATGTGTTTCTGTCTTTTTTTTTTAGGCTCAAAGATTTTTTTTCTCATTTTTTAGTGCCTAATTTAGTTCCTTTCCATCCCTCCTCACTCCCTCATTAAGAAGGCAAGGAAAATAAAACCCATTATAAATATGTATAGTCACGCAAAACAAATTCCACATTAGCCATGTTTCCCTGCACAAAAAAAATTACAAGAAAAAGAAAATATGCCATATGGAGGCAGATATCAGGTTTTACCATAAGTCCTTTGGAATTGCAGAGGGTCATTGGGCTGATCGGTCCAAGTTTTTCAGACTTGATTATGATTACAGTATTACTGTTACTGTGCAGTGTTCTGGTCCTTCTAAATTTACTTTGCATCAGTTCATGTAGGTCTTCCCAGGTTTTTTTCAACCATCACCTTCATAATTTCTTACAGCACAATAATATTCCATGACATTCATATATCATAACTTATTCAGTCATTAAATCTTTGCCACCAAATATTTTTGTCCTTTCTTTCTTTCTTTGAGTCCTTTGGGATAAAAACAGTCTTGCTGGGTCAAAGGGGATGAACAGTTTTAATAACTTTTGGGGCATAGTTCCAAATTTCTTTCCAGAATGCTTGGCTTAGTATACGGCTTCACCAACAGTGCATTGGTGTACCTGTTTTCCCACATTGCCTCCAGCACTTGTCATTTTCCTTTTTATCTCGCCTTAGCCAATCCAATAGGTGTGAGGTGGTGCCTCAAAGTTGTCTTGATTTGCATTTCTCTCATTAGTCATTTAGAGCATTTTTTATATGATTATTGATAGCTTGGATTGCTTCCTCTAAAAATTGCCTATTCATACTCTCTGACCATTTATCAGTTGGAGAATGGCTGTTATTAGAAATCTGACTCATTTGCCTATATATTTAGAATGAGAAACTTGCTAATATCTTCCCCTCCCCATTTTCTGCTTTTATTATAATTTTAGATGTATTTGGTTTTGTTGTGCAAAAAAAATTTTTCTGTAATCAAAATAATCCATTTTACCTTCTATAAACTTCTCTATCTCTTGTTTGGTCATAAACTCTTCACCTACCAAAAGATCTGACAAACAATTTCTTCCCTACTCTCTAATGATACTTTTTTATTAGTGGCATACTCTTTATGTCTAAATCATGCACCCATTTTGAGCTTATCTTGGTATATGGTGTGAGATGTTGGTCTAGTCTTAATTTCTGCCAGGCTACTTTCTAGTTTTCCCAACAGTTTTTGTCAAATAGTGAGTTCTTGCCCCAATAGCCAAGATCTTTAGGTTAATTAAATACTAAGTTACTGTGCTCATTGCTTCTGTACAGAGGCTGGTGACCTTGCACAGCCTTCACTCACTCGAACCCAAGTCAACTGCAAGTCATGTCATCATTTCCCTGATATCATGGTCCTCTTCAAGAATGTAGGACAAACACAACCTATGAGTAGCCTCTCTCCTCTCCATACTTCATTTTGATGGCTGAAGGCTGCTTCCTTAACTTCAGGTTTACTGGCTAGATTTCTTTCTCAAAAACCAAGTCTTAAACCCAATTCACTCTGGAGTTCATAGTTTAGACAATAGGTCCCTTCTCTTCTAGCACAGAGTGAATGTAAAAACCAAATAGTAACTGTTCTTCTTTTGGCCAGGAACACTGAAAGTCTTCCCCTCCCAGTTTGAATTTTTTTTTTTGAGTTTTGATTAAAGGGGTCGTCCCTTGACTAACTTCTTAAAGAGGCCTATTTACTGAATGGATGTTACATCACTCAAAGCACGAACCTGAAAAGATCTTAGCCTGAAAGGGCCAATGCATCCTGGGCCATCTCCTGTAATCTTGCTGAATATCAGACCATGAATATCAGGATATGAATTAGAAATTGATGGTATACCTATCAATTAGGAATGGCTGAATAAGTTGTGGTATTTGATTGTGATGCAATATTGTAAGAAATTATGAGCAGATTGGATTCAGAAAACATGAAAAGACATATTAATGCAGGGTAAAATGAACAGAACAAAGAATATTGTATACAGTAATGACAATTATAAGAGAAACTGAATAATTAAGCTACTCTGAGCAATATGATCATTCAAATCAACCATGAAGGACTTATAAAGAAAAATACTACCTGGATCCAGAAAAAGAATATATAAAATATGCATTGCACATACACACATACATACCCATGTGTATGTATATACACATACACACATAATTATATATGTATATAATCAAATGTCAGCATTCTCTAATGTGGTGTTAGAATGGAGTGAGGGGGATAATTCAGAATTTGCAATGTGGCACAAAAATAAATTTTACAAAATGAAAAGGCCAAGGCAGCACAGAAAGTGAAACTCAGAGACTGCAGTCAAGAGAAATATAAAAAGGAAATACAACCCTAAACTCACTGACTAAAGGAGGAACTTCTTATATTTTAATATGGGAAGATGATGCATATATCCCCTCTGAACACCATCATTAAGGATGATGAGAATAATTATACAAAAGTTCTTCAAAGATGCCTTCAAAGTTGGTGAAAGTGACAAAAAAGAAACCATTAATATTTGATTATTTTTAATTTTGAAATTCACAAACATGAAATAGAATAAGCATTTTACATATCCCATAAAACAGAAAAAAAGGATTACACATGGAACAAGTTCCAACATGAAGAGTTGGATTTTTGTTTTGAGAAATTAAAAAATTCAACATGGCACTTTCAAAACTATTCTCATTCCTTCTGGACTTCCTACTGTTACACTGCATATATTTTTTAAAATCCATGAATTTTCTTTCCTATTTTTTGGAAATGGAGGAAGGGCAATCCTATTCCCAATCTTCACTACCATCCTCTCCTATCCAAAACTGAAAAAAAAAATCATCAGGAAAGAAGTCAGCCAAAATAAATTGCACCACAGTCCATGACTCCAAAAAAGCATTTTATTCTACATCCTGTATCTATTACCTCTCATTCTGGTGGCAGGTGTGCTGCAGATCTTGATAAATTCTCTGCAAAAGTGGTTGCTCATTATAATAGAGTTGTGACATCTTTCAAAATTATTGGCCTTTACAACATTGTTTTTGTTATCAATTAGTCTCAATTCTATTAAATGCATGCTGCATTAAATGTTTCATATAGTTCTTATCAGATTTTTACTGAAATTGTCTGTTTCTTGGCATATTTGTGTTCCATTCTGTTCATTCACCAGTCATTCCCTATCGTAGGACATCCCACCTTAGTTTCTAGTTCTTTCTCATAACAAAGGGAGATGTTATATATTTCTGTTCAGTTGAGTCCTTTACTTCTTTCTTTATGGGAAAATGTCTTCTAGTGGCATCACTGATTCAAAGGGTACACAGTTCAATGATTTTTTTCACCTTCACAGCTTCACCAACGGTAAATTTAGGCATGTGCCTATAATCCTAGTCCTTCCAATGATGGTTATTTTCTTATCATTTTTTGTCAAATGCATGGGTATGAGGTAGAATGTGAAGGCTGATATGATTGCATTTATCTAATTATTTATTATTTAGAGCTTTTTTCTTCTTTAATTTAAATTTTATTTTTAAACTAAATATTTTCTGTCCCTTGGACCGTCCCCCAATAGGTGAAAAAGAAAAAAAAATTACAAAATTCTTATACCAAATACCTAATCAAGAAAAATAAATTCCCCCAATATTTCTTATTTTCTTATCACCTTTAACAATCTAATAATTTTTCTGATTACTAGTGATTTGCATTAATGATTACAGCTGTAGAATTTATTGGTCACAGACTTGCTTATATTTTATATTTTTTTCCTCCGAAAACTACCCATTCATATTTTTTTTTACCTTATTCTATATCCATTCTTTATATACCTGAGTATAATCTGTATCCATTCTTTATATACCTTGGATGTGAAGCCTTTATCAGAGAAAATTTCTGCAAAGATTTTCCCCAGTTAATTGCCATATTTACATTTCAGATGCATAGGAGTATTTTTAATGCGATGAAAATGGCCCGTTTTATCTTGTGATCTTTCTGTCCTTTGTTTAATGATGAACTCATTCCCTATCCAAAATGGAAAAACCTATCTGCTTCATGATTCCTCCAATATGTTTGAAGAGACTTTTATATTTAAATTATATATACTTTGGAGCTAACCTTGGTATAGTATTTTTGTCTATATATAGTTTCTAACAGACTACTTTCCATTTTTTCTAGCATTTTGTAGTGATTAGAAAACCCTGACCGTATAGTTGGGGTCTTTGGATTTATGGAATACATGGACATTATACATACATGTGTATATATATATATGCATGTGTGTATATATATATACATATACATACGTGTACATGTGTATATTATGTACCTGATCTATTCAAGTTCTAGTGCTAATTTTTAAGTAGTTGCTCCTTTCCCCAAAATACAGAGGGAGAGAGCATTTGAGGCAGCATTTGAATACATCTTTTTGGTTCAATACCTAGTGCCCTATCTGCTACAATTATTAAACTCCCCTACGCCAGGCCTGCACAATATTTGGCCCATGGGCTGCTTACAGCCACAGCTGCTTATGGCTCGTGAAAGGGTTTTGGATGGCCTGTGAAAAATGTAGAGGATGAAAACCGGGCCTGTACAACATACTGCCTGCTTGCCACTTTGATGGGCTGCAAGTGGCCCACAGACTGTATGTTGCGTAGCCCTGCCCTACATTGTTCTGAATATCGGTTCGAATTAAAAGAAAAATGACTAGACTGTCCATATATTTTAGCCCCTAAGTCTACCACGAGACCTATAGCTCATGAAATAAATAATGATAGCTACCTCTTCCGTTGTGATTTAATATTTGCAAAGCTCTTTACTATTATTGACTCATTTGTTCCTCATATCAATCCTAGGAGGTATTTGCTGTTAATATCCCAGTTCTACAGATAGGAAAATCAGGGAAGAAGAGGTTATGTGACTTGCCCAGGGTCACACAGTAAGTCTCATACAGGAAATTGGAATTCAGGTCTTGTGATTCCAGGCAGAGCACACTATCTCCTATGCAACTAGCTCTTTAAAGAAATCATTACAGAAATAAATGTCCAACAGATAGCAAAATATTTATACCAGGACACTTAGTATCACCAAAGAACAGGAATCAAAGTGAATACTAAATCAATTATAGAATGGCTGAAGATATTTTGGTACATGAATGCTATAAAATATTACTGTGGAGTAATGACAAACATTGGGATTTTAATAGAAAAATCCATTATATTTATAGGGTTTTATAAACAAATGCCATTTGATATATATAGTGCAAGAGGCCTTACCTAATTATTTAAATCTACAAGTTTTATTTGCAGCATGATTTCTCCAATGGGTAATCAAGTATGAGCTGTCAGTAAAGGCCTTGACACTGACAAAAGGCGTTGCTTTGATAAGCCTTCTTTCCAGTATGAATATTCTCATGTCTAGTGATCTCCTTGTTCCAGACAAAATCATGACTCCATTGAGTAAATTCATAAGGCTTCTCTTTACTATGAATCCTCTGATATAAAATAAGAGATGATCTTTGGTTGAAGGTATTCCCCCTCCCCCCACCACTGTATCTATTTAGGGCGTTTAACCAAAACAAATTTTCACTTGTTGAACAAACTGTACTCATTTGAATGTCTTTCCTCATTCATTCATTACAGAGACAAAATTAATGTTTAATAGCAATTCTGTGGTGGGAAATGAGGAATAACTGTTACTTGAAGGCTTTAGCACATTAATCATATCCATAAGGTTTCTTTCAAGTGTGTACTTTTTGATTTACCAAGACAGGAGCTGGATCTGAAAGCCTATCCACATTGATTACATTCACAAGGTTTCTCTCCAGTGTGTTTCTCTTCAATGTGAATTCTCTTATGTTCAGTAAGACTCAATCTTTTTTTGAAAGACTTTCCACAATGATTACAATCAAAAACTTTCCTTCCAGTGTGAATTCTTTGATGTACATAAAGACTGGATCTCATTCTGAAAGTCTTCCCACATTGATTACATTCATATCATTTCTCTCTAGTGTCGATGATCTGTTGTCAAGCAAGAATGCTGTTCTGTGTGCAAGCCTTTCCACACTGATTATATTTGTAAGGTTTCTCTCCAGTGTGGATTCTCTTTTGTGTCAAAAGTTTGGTGGTCTAAGTAAAAGCCTTTCCACACTGATAAAATTTCTAAATTTTCTCTCTGCTATGGAATCTCTGATGTATAGCAAGACAGGACCTTTGTTTTTTTGTTGTTGTTGTTTTGTTTTTGGAGGGGGGAAAGGCAAAGCAATTGGGGTTAAGTGACTTGCCCAAGGTCACACTGCTAGTAAGTGTCAAGTGTCTGAGGCTGGATTTGAACTCAGGCCCTCCTGACTCCAGGGCTGGTGCTCTATTCACTGTACCACCTAGCTGCTCCTAAGACAGGACCTTTTTGTGAAAGTCATTCCACAATGATTACATTCATAAGGTTTCTATATCATGTGGATTTTCTGATGTGTAGAGACTGAAGCTCTGTCTGAAAGTCTTTCCACATTGATTACATTCATAAGGCTTCTTTTTTTTTGTTTGCTCATCTATTTATTTATCTAGCTATTTATTCATTCATTCATTCATTTAATGTTTTTAGTTTTCAGCATTCATTTCCACAAGATTTTGAATTACAAATTTTCTCCCCATTTCTACCCTCTCCCTACTCTGAGACGTCATATATTCTGATTGTCCCATTCCCCAGTCAGCCCTCCCTTCTGTCACCCCACTCATCCCCATCCCCTTTTCCCTTACTTTCTCTTAGGGCAGGATAGATTTCTATGCCCCAATGCCTGTATATCTTATTTCCCAGTTGCATGCAAAAGCAACTTTTTTTTTTTGAACATCTGCTTCTAAAACTTTGAATTCAAAATTCTCTTCCCTCTTCCTCTCCACCAACCCTCCCTACGAAGGCAAGCAATTCAACATAGGCCACACATGTATCATTATGTAAAACCCTTCTACAATACTCATGTTGTGAAAGACTAACTATATTTTACTCCCTCCTATCCAGTTCCCCTTTATTCAATTTTTTTTCCCTTGACCCTGTCCCTTTTCAAAAGTGTTTGTTTTTGATTGCCTCCTCCTCCTATCTGCCCTCCCTTCTATCATCCCCCTTTTTTGTCCCCTTCCTCCTTCTTTCCTGTGGGGTAAGATACCCAATTGAGTGTGTGTGCTATTCCCTCCTCAAGTCAAATCCAATGAGAACAAGATTCACTCATTCCCCCTCACCTGCCCTGCTTCCATTCCAACAGAAATGCTTTTTCTTGCCACTTTTATGTGAGATAATTTACCCCATTCTATCTCTCCCTTTCTCCTTCTCTCAATATATTCCTCTCTCATCCCTTGATTTTATTTTTTTGATTATCATCCCTTTATTTTCAACTCACCCTGTGCCTTCTGTCTATATATATGTATATGTGTATACACACACGCATACATATGTGTGTGTGTGTGTGTGTGTGTGTGTTCCCTTCAGCTACCCTAATACTGAGAAAGGTCTCATGAATTACACACATCATCTTTCCATATAGGAATGTATACAAAACAATTTGACTTTAGTAAGTCTCTTATGATTTCTCTTTCTCATTTACCTTTTCATGCTTCTCTTGATTCTTGTGTTTGAAAGTCATATTTTCCATTCAGCTCTGGTCTTTTCACTGAGAAAGCTTGAAAGTCCTCTTATTTTACTGAAAATCCATAATTTGCCTTGGAGCATTATACTCACTTTTGCTGGGTAGGTGATACTTGGTTTTAATCCTAGCTCCTTTGACTTCTGGAATATCATATTCCAAGCCCTTTGATCTCTTAATGTAGAAGCTGCTAGATCTTGTGTTATCCTGATTGCGTTTCCACAACACTCAAATTGTTTCTTTCTGGATGCTTGCAGTATTTTCTCCTTGATCTGGGAGCTCTGGAATTTGGCGACAATATTCCTAGTTTTCTTTTTAGGATCTTTTTCAGGAGGTGATCTGTGGATTCTTTCAATTTCTATTTTACCCTGTGGCTCTAGAATATCAGCACAGTTTTCCTTGATAATTTCTTGAGAGATGATATCTAGACTCTTTTTTTGATCATGGCTTTCATTAGTCCAATAATTTTTAAATTATCTCTCCTGGATCTATTTTCCAGGTCAGTGGTTTTTCCAATGAGATATTTCACATTGTTTTCCATTTTTCATTCCTTTGGTTCTGTTTTATAATATCTTGATTTCTCATAAAGTCACTAGCCCCCTTGCTCCAATCTAATTTTTAGTGTAGTATTTTCTTCAGTGGTCTTTTGGACCTCCTTTTCCATTTGGCTAATTCTGCCTTTTAAGGCATTCTTCTCCTCATTGGCTTTTTGGAGCTCTTTTGCCATTTGAGTTAGTCTATTTTTTTAAGGTGTTATTTTCTTTGGTATTTTTGGGGTCTCCTTTAGCAAGTCATTGACTTGTTTTTCACGGTTTTCTTGCATCACTCTCATTTCTCTTCCCATTTTTTCCCCTACTGCTCTTACTTGCTTTTCTAAATCCTTTTTGAACTCTTCCATGGCCTGAGACCAATTCATATTTTTCTTGTAGGCTTGTGATGTAGGCTCTTTGACTTTTTTGACTTCTGACTATATGTTTTGGTTTTCTTTGTCACCAAAAAAAAAGATTCCAAAGTGTGAGTCTGAATCTGAGAGTGTTTTCACTGCCTGTTCATGTTCCCGGCCAACTACTTGACCCCTGAGCTTTTTGTTGGGCTATGACTGCTTGTAGAGTAGAGAGTACTTTGTCCCAAGCTTGAGGGGCTGTGCTGCTATTTTCAAAGCTACTTCTACACAGCAAGCTCTGCCACACCAGCGCTCCTCCTCCAGCCAACCAGGACCGAGAGTCAGATCCAAGCAGGCTCTGCAATACCTGCTCTGACCTACCACTTAATTCCTCCCACCAGGTGGGCCTGGGGCTGGAGGCAACTGCAGCTGTAGTTCTGGAAGCAGCCTCAGAGCTGCACCACCTCTGCTGCCCCCAGGGCAGTGGCCTACCGGGAAGTCCTTTCACTCTGTCCCAGGAGCTTTTCCCGCTAACCTTCAATGTTGTCTTTGGTGTTTGTGGATTGAGAAGTCTGGTAACTGCCACAGCTCACTGATTCAGGGCGCTATGCCTGTTCCACCCGGCCCTTGGTCTGGTTGGTTCTGGTGTGGCCCACACTGGGTTCTGCTCCACTCCACTCCCAGCTCCAAGTGATAGACCCTTCTCAGAGACCATCCAGGCTGAGCTGGGCTGGGGCCCTGCTTCCCTTTGCTATTTCATGGGTTCTGCAGCTCTAGAATTTGTTCAGAGCCATTTTTTATGGGTGTTTGGAGGGACCTGGCAGGGAGCTTAAGCAAGTCCCTGCTTTCCAGCCACCATCTTGGCTCTGCCCTCCAAGGCTTCTCTTGTGTGTAGATTCTCAGATGGTTATCAAGTTTGGTCCTTTCTAAGGAAGTCTCTGCACAATGATTACAGTCATAAATTTTCTTTCCAGTGTGGATTATGATGTATAGCAAGAGTGGACCTTTTTGTGAAAGGCTTTCCATATCAATTACATTAATGAAGCTTCTCAACAGTATAAATTTTATGAGGGTTGATGAGCTTTGAGTTCTGGCTGAAGGCCTTCTCACCTTCATTCCGTATATGTAAACCATTTCTCTAGTATAACTTTTTTAATGTCCATTGGTGTCCAAACTCAAGCTGATGTCCATTTCCCATTGAATACCCTGATACAATTGCACTCAAGGAGGCTTCTCAGAAGACTGAATAAACCCAAGCTTTTCATTAATGCACTCCCTATCTTCGCTATACTAAAAAGTCATTCTCTGAGGTGATTTTCTTAAATAGAATTAAAAAAGAATATTGTCTGAAACACTTCATCAAGTTCACAATGACTATTTTGTATATCTTGATATCTGAGTCACAGTTCTCTTGAATGAAGTCAAAGGGACCATCATTCTTGAATCTTTTCTAGCAAGATCTTTCCACAGAAATACTCAGCTTCAAAGGACTCTCATTGACTGTACACCTTGTCTCTGTATCTGAAGGAATCTCTCTCTCCACACACACATACACACACACACATACATATGTATATATATGTATAGTATGTACATATGTATGTATATGTATACACAAATATAGTTTTTAAAAAATCCTTCCTTCCAGTAAAAGTAGGCTGACACATTTCTATTCCCCAGGCAAAAAGAATTTTCAAACTGGACAGAATCAATTGAAAATGCCATTAACTCACATCTATAGGATGTTTTAATTTATGAAAAACTTCACAAAGAGTAACATTAGATGCTCACAACAAACCTGTGACACAGGTAGGATTCTCATTACACTTTAAAACTGAAGCGCTGAGCTCAGAATAGTCAAGTGACATGACCAACATCCCTGCAGAAGACACTAGAACTCAAACCCTGGGACTGAATGTTTTTCTTTCCCCAGCAGTAGATGGCCTTTCTCCATTTAACTTTCAATCCTTCATTCAAATGACTTTTGTCGATTATTCTTTGTAATTTGTAGTTCTCAAGAAAGCCTTCTGCTTTTCTATTTTGACCAGTTTTGATGTACTATCATTTGGTCATCCTTTGTAAATATCATATGCTAAGTAGAGAAATAGGTTTATATTTCTCACTCGTCGTGTATTAGTTTTCAGTGTTATATTCGAATTTTTTATATTCTATTCAGATCCATTGATATTATGCCATTTGCTGCACATATACTAAAAACTGATATTATTTCATCATCTACCATAGTTCTGACCATTATGTAATTTTCCTTTTGATCCTTTTTAGTCTTATTTTTTTTCAGTTGCCAGATCTGAGATCACACCTTAATTGATAAACCTTTTTTTTTTAAAATAATTCATCAGAGACCTAAGGTTCTGTTACAGCCCATGACTTTTTTCAAACAGACAGTTATTATTCATTTATTTTTAAAAATTTTTCCTTAAATGCCCATGTTACCTAAATAAATTTTAAAAAAGAGAAAAAACAGAGCTTGTAATAGGCACAATACAAAAGTCCATGCATTTCCCACTTTCAGAAATACTGTCTCCTTCTGTATCTTCAGACCATTTTCCTTTTTTCAGGAAGTAGACAGCATGCACTTCTCATTTAGTGATTCATGAACACAGTGTTGCTTCATGACTATGGTCTAAGGAATAGGAGCTAAAAAAAATTTAATAGCACATAAAGTAGTAATTCCCAATTTTGTTACAAATATATTTTTCCTCTGGGAAAATAAGCATTTGCATGTTTGAATAATAGGTTTCTTTCTGCAGCAATTCCAAAGTCATAATCAGGCATATGATGATTTTGGTATTCATGCAGTGATAAAATAAATCTCTGACACCTTAAATATAATTTATTTCTCAACCCATTATCAATTTTTTTCCCTAAATGGCCAGAAAGGTTGGACATTCAAGTGGAAGTCAGTTTCCAGTGGGCATACAAAGGCATGCACATACCCTCATTTGCTTTATGTAGTATACTGCACCAAAGTAGTTCCCTCTTTCCGGGGTTACCTTATAATTGCATCTCATCAGTGTTGTAATCATCAGATCACAATGGTACAAATGTTTGTATCCTTACAGTGCAGATGGCAGCTCTCTGAAAAATACGCTCACTAGGTATGGGCATTACAAGACATCTTGAAACCATCAGGGAACATTGCTACTTTTCTAAGAAAAAACACCTTATATTGTCACTTAATGCGGTGTTAAGGCTATTTTCTTTATTTGAACTTATCTTCTGATTATGTTATTATTCTTCTATCGGGCAGATTTTCAGAAGGTCTGGTTGTTAATATAGGTGAGCCATTCTGCAGAGTTTCTGTGAGAGTATAGACAGTGTGCCAGTGGTAGAAAGAAGAAACATATATTTGCAGATTTCTTTTCTTAAAAATGTTGTTTTATATAAAAACACTTAAAAAACAATATAGGCATTTATCACTTAATACACTATTTGTCATTAGGAGACAGTAAAACAAATCTATATATTAATTAGTGATTTATTTTGATGACTGGTTTGTGGACTAAAAAGAAAGAAAAAGTGAATTTTTATCCCTCAGCAAGAGAAGTTGTAAGATTCTCCTACATTTCTTACCCCATCCACGGGTGAGTAAGCATTTTCACTGCATTCTGGTTATAAATCAAAAAACAATGGCAATAGAGAGCTGGATCTAGGAATCAAGAAGATGTCAGTTCAAATCCCATCTCAGACTCTTATTAACACTGTGACCCTGAGCAAGTCACCTTACCTTTTCTTGACTCAGTTTCCTCAGCTGTAAAATAGGGATAATAACAGCATCTACCTCATAGCATTGTGAGGATCAAATGAGATAATGTCTGTAAAGCACTTAGCTCAGCATCTAGCACATTGCAGGCACCACATAAATGCTATTTATTATCATTTTTCTTGTTTTTCTTCTCATTAAATCAATTGGATGCAGAACCACATTGAAGATTGAGTTTGGTAGCTCTTGAACCAAATACTTTGAACCTTCATTTAAGGGGGAAAAAGATTTAACTTTTAAATGAAATTCACACATTACAGTGTGTTTAACACCTTCCAAATAATAATTTTTTGGTGAAAAATGCTATTCATATTCATAAAAATCTATAAACAAATTTAAATTGAAGTCTTACAGATAATGAGAAAGAAGTCCTAATTTTTATTTTTACTTAACATTTTATTTTTCCCCAGTTACATTTAAAAACAATTTTCAACATCCATTTTTAAAACTCTGAGTTCCAAATTCCCCCCCTTTCCCCCACCCCCAACCCATCATTGAGAAGGCAAACAATTCAGTATAGGTTATACATGTGTAGTCATGAGAAACATTTCCATAATAGTCACATTGTGGAAAAAAAACATAAACCAAAAAACAAAACAAAACAAAACAATAACCCTCTAGAAAAATAAGAAAAGTTTAAAAAAAATATGCTTCAATCCGTATTCAGACACCATCGGTTTTTTTCTCTGGAGATGGATAGCATTTTTCATCAGAAGTCTTTCAGAGTTGTCTCGGATAATTGTATTGCTGAGAATAGCTAAGTTACTCACAGCTGATAATCTTAGAATATTGCTGCTACTTTGTACACAGCACATTTTCACTTTGTATCAGTGTATATAAGTCTTTCCAGGCTTTTCTGAGAGCATCCTGCTCATCATTTGTTATAGCACAGCAGTATTCCATCACAATCATGTACCACAATTTGTTCAGCCATTCCCCAATTGATGGGTATCCCCTCAACTTCCAATCCTTTACCATCAGAAAAGAGCTGCTATAAATATTTTTGTACATATAGGTCCTTTTCCTTTTTTTTTTTTTCTAAAAATCTCTTAGTCTAGTACTGCTAGGTCAAAAGGTATGCAGTTTTATAGCCCTTTGGGCATAGTTCCAAACTCCTCTACAGAATGGTTGAATCAGTTCACCAACAGTACATTAATGTCTCGTTTTTCTCACATTCCTTCCAACATTTGTCATTTTCCTTTTCTGTCCTATTAGCAAATCCAATAAATATGAGAGTACCTCAGAATTATTTTAATTTGCATTTCTCCAGTCAATAGTGATGTAGAGCATTTCTTCATATGGCTATAGATAGCTTTGATTACTTCATCTTATCATTTGATCACTTATCAATTGGAGAATGGCTCTTATTTTTATAAATTTGACTGAGTCCTCTATATGTTTGAGAAGTGACGCCTTGATCAGAAACTTGCTTCGAAATTGTTTTCGCAGTTATTATTGCTAACTGTACTTCTCTCCATCCTATTTTCCCCCATTTGGTCTATTCTTTTTCCTTTCACCCTGTCCCTCCTCCCTTTTGCTGCTGACTATCCCAGCCCTCAATCTGCCTTCCCTTCTATCACTCCCCATTCTCGCATCCCCTTCCCCTCCAACTTTCCTAGGGGGTAAGATAGATCTCTATACCCAATAGAATGTATGTTATTCCCTCTTTGAGCTGATTCTGATGAGAGTAAGGTTAACTCACTCCCCTTCACTTCCCCCTTCTTCCTTTCATTGTTAAAGCTTTTTCTGGCCTCTTTTATTTGAAATAATTTGCCCCATTCTACTTATCCCTTTCCCTTTCTCTCAGTACATTCCTCTCTCATCCCTTAATTTTATTTTTTTAGATATCATCCCTTAATATTCAACTCACACCTGTGCCCTCTGTCTATACAGACTTCTTCTAACTGCCCTATTGATGAAAAAGTTGTTATGAGTTACAAATATTATCTTCTCATGTAGGAATGTAAACAGTTTAACCTTATTAAATCCCTTACAATTTTCCTTTCCTATTTACCTTTTTATACTTCTTTTGAGTCTTGTATTAGATAGTCAAATTTTCTATTCATCTCTGGTCTTTTCATCAAGAATGCTTGAAAGTCTTCTATTTCACTGAATATCCATCTCCCCCTCCCCGAAGGATTATACTCAGTTTTGCTAGGTAGGTGATTCTTGGTTGTAAACCTAGCCCCTTTGCCCTCCTGAGTTTTCCATATTCTATGCCCTCTGATTAAATGTAGAAGCTGCTAAATCTTGTGTTATTCTGACTATGGCTTTGGATACTTGAATTGTTTCTTTCTGGCCACTTGCAATATTTTCTCCTATGCGATTTGGCTATAAGATTTTTGGGAGTTTTAAATTTTAGGACCTCTTTCAGGAGGTGATTGGTGGATTCTTTTAATTTCTATTTTACCCTCTGGTTCTAGAATATCAGGCCTTGATAATTTCTTGAAAGATGATGTCTAGGCTCTTTTTCTGGTCATGACTTTCGGGTAGTCAAATAATTTTTAAATTCTCTCTCCTGGATCTATTTTCCAGATCAATTGTTTTTCAAATGAGGTATTTCATACTGTCTTCTATTTTTTTTTCATTCTTTTGGTTTTTCTTTATTGTTTTTTGGTTTCTTATAAAGTCATTAGCTTCCATTTGCTCAATTATAATTTTTAAGGAATTATTTTCTTCAGGGACCTTTTGTACCTCCTTTTTCATTTGGCCAATTCTGATTTTTAAGGTATTTTTCTCCTCATTGGTTTTTTGTACCTTGTTTACCATTTGATCTAGTCTGTTTTTAAGGTGTTATTTTCTTCAGTATTTTTGTGTGTGTCTTCTTTACCAAATTGTTGACTTGTTTTTCATGATTTTACTGCATAACTCTCATTTTTCTTCCCAATTTTTCCTCTACCTCTCTTATTTAATTTCCAAAATCTTTTTTGAGCTCTTCTTTGGCCTAAGACCAATTCATATTTTTCTTGGAGGCTTTGGATGTAGGAGCTTTGACTTTATTATCTTCTGAGTGTGTGTTTTAATCTTCCTTGCCATCATATTATCTTTCTACGGTCAGAATTTTTTTTTGTTGTTTGCTCATTTCCTCAGCCTATTACTTGACTTTTAGCTCTCTGTTAACGTAAGACCCTGCTTCCAGGGTAGAGGTGCACTGTCCCAAACTTCAGGGGTTTTCTGCAGCTGTTTCCAGAGATACTTCTAGGGGCCTGTAAGTTTTCAGTTCTTTCAAGGTGATATGATCTAAGGGAAAGGTGTTTAATACCCTCCTGGCCTGTGCTTTGGTCTGTGGGTGACCACAAGCACTCTTTTTTGCCTTGGAACCATGAGGAAAGTGTACAAGCTCTGGTGTACTAACGCTCCTCCTTGACCTGGGACTGCCATGCAGGACTGGGACATAGATCCAAGTATATATAAAGCAACAAAGTTCTGCCTCACTGCTAGCAGAGACCTCTGTAATCTCCTTCTAACCACTTGTTTGACCCCCATACAATCTGTGGGCTGAGAATTCTGGAAGTAGTTGCTGCCACTACTAATTCGGTGGCTCCTAAAGCTGGCTCCTGATTTGCTGGGGCTGGCACTATGCTAGCATGGCCTGTGCTCCACTCTCCCCTGGTACAACACACTTTTCCTGCTGACCTTTTAAGTTGTCTTTGGTGTCTGCGTGCTGAAAAGTCTAGAAACCGCCACTGCTGCCACTGATTCAGTCACCCTGAGGCCTGCTCCTAGTTTGCTGGGGCCTGGTCTGCAGCCACTGCTAAATATCTAGAGATGGCCACCTACAATTAATGTCTCCAATTCCTTTCACTTCACTCTCTTTGAAACTCTCTGCAGTTTGGCTTCCAACTTCCTTGTTCAACTAAAACAGTTCTCTGTGAAGCTATGAATCCTCTCCAAATGGCCAAATCCAATGGCCTTTTCTCAATCCTCATCCTTCTTGACCTCTCTGCTACCTCTGATTGATTAATCGCCCCCCTTTTCCTG
>CM053622.1:813111806-813139725 GCA_028646595.1 Phalanger gymnotis
TTCCTCTCTTGATTAACACTAATTGATCCTGGATATGGCAGGTCTCCACATAATGATTTGCCTGTTGTCTTCTGTACTAGTTTGTGAATTCTCTGAGAACACATGTTGTCCCTTTCCTCTCTTTGTATCTATGACACTTAGCACAATGTCTGACACACAGTAGGTGCTTAATACCTGCTTGTTGCCTTGAAGAACATCTAGGAAAGAGCTCTTACAGGACAGTCTCAGTCCTTTTTGGATGCTTTGAGGAGATTTCCATGCACCAAACTTCTAAACAATGACTTCTTAAAGGATCACAGATATATCAGTAGAAGGGAAATAAAAGGCCATGGAAATAAAAGTCCAAACTCCTTGGGCCTATTTGACGCAGGATGCATAATGATTCCCTTTCCTCAAAATGGAAGATCAAATCTTTCCTGAGAACTAGAATTCTTTAGCATGGGGAATAAGGAAGAAATGATGATGGAGAGCAAATTCTACTTTATTCCTCCTTACGGAAAGGGGACACGCAAGTGTTTCAAAAATCGGCTAGCAGCTACTGTGGCTGTGTAAAACCAACAACAACCAGCACACAGAATGCTGCAAGCCTAGGTTCTTTTGATCTGCTTTACTAAGGAAAGCAAGATTAAGGGGTAAACAATCTTACTTTAATCCAACATACAAATATCATTCACTTAGTTCAGGGGAAATAGCCAGCACCCTCAACTGCAGAGCAAATACAAACAAATTACAAACATACATTTATGAATAGACCAAATACAATTCAGTTACCAAAGAACCATCAACATCTTAGTTCAGCCAGGAGCTTGACAAGGCTGGCTCAGTCACATGCCACTCCTGCTGTGGCTCAGAGCTCCAAAAGAGAAAGCCAGCCTCTGCAATTATATATCCTGTTCAGGGCTAAAGGTGAGTCACACATGAGTCATCCATGTGACCTAAAATCATCACAAAAATGCGACTTATAGCCATGTGGTTCAAAAGCCTCTGATGTCACAAACATGTCACTCAAACTCATGTAAACTAGGCTTTCGCTTGAGGCAAAGAGGTCATCAAGGAATAAAGGCCAAACTCTTCAAGGGCACTTGGTTGAATAAGTGCTAAGAGCCCATCTTGATTCCTAATACAGCAAGGACCACAGGATGGTTCCCAGGACTCCTTCAGGATAGCTGAAATGGTATTTATTGTTTTGAGCTTGGGTGTGGGTAGATCATGCAGCCAATTGAGAACTAGAAAACTCTGTCTTTGTTTCCTTCCTAGAAAGATGGTCACATTCCATGGCTTCCATTATCTAGTTCAGTGCTGAGATCCCTACGTCTGGAGTCATGAAGAACTGAGTTCGAATCAGCCTTAGACAGTTACTAGTTGTGTCATTTAACCCATTTGCCTTAGTTTTCTCAATTGTCAGATGCAGAAAATAATAGCACCAAACTCACAGGGCCTTATCAAAACAGATGAGATACTACAACAGTACTTAGCACAGTGCCTGGGACGCAGGAGGCTTATATAAATGCTCATTCCTTTCCCGCCATCTCTGCTGGAATTTGGGGAAGAATGAAGGAAGAATAAAGACAGACTCGCTGTGCAAGGCAAGGTTAGGATTAATGAGCTACAACTTTACAACCCACAGAGGAAGAATGTGTCTTGTTGGATAGGGGTTTCCCTTCACTGTCCATCTTCCAGGTAAATCTGCATGAACAGTTTTCAGAAATTTTGCAGACAAAATTCGTGTCTAGGCAGGGGCTAGGCTAAATAATCTCTGAGATTAGTTCAAAGTCTGAAATTCTATAAGCCTTGTTAGTTTTGCAACCGGAAGCTACCTAAAATAGGAAAAAAAATGGTTTCAGGAGCTGTCACAAAATGCAAAGACCTATTATCAGGGAAAACAGGGAACAGAAGGACCCTATTGAGAGAGCGCCACTTTTGCAGATTCACAGTTACCCAGGAAGTTGTGCTTTCCTACGGAATGCAGGTTCTGGGAATTTTCTCACATGACAACCTTGTATAGTTCTTTCTGAGAATAGTCGAAGAGGCACCATTCCTCCTGGATGAAGTCTACAGCTACATCCTTGAACATCAGTGACTCCTAACCATCAAAAATTCCTAAGACTTAGAGCTGAGACTTCAGAATTCATTTAGCACAATCCTCATAAAGGTATAAGAGGAAACTGAAGCACAGAGAAGGGATTTCCTAAAGGTTATCTCATTTATGAAATGTTGGAGCCAACATTTAAAACTGTTATTATTTAATAGTTTTTAAGTTATTAAAAACCAAACGAGACCTTTCTGAGCCTCTGGCCTCCCGCCGTTCTCTGCCGCCGGCCCAGGCTCCTGCGCGTCGCCCTTGTTTGCAGAAGCCAGCCACGATGTTCCAGACCTTCATGAAAAATGTTTGGACTCCATTGAAGCCCTACTATACCCAGGTTTACCAGGAGATCCGGGTAGGAATGGGTTTGATGGGGTACATTGTTTACAAAATCAGAAGTGCTGATAAAAAAGCCAAAGCTTTGAAAGGTTCAGGTTCAGCTGCTTCTGCTCATGGACATCATTAACAGGATTTACCTTAGGATTGTGCATAATGTGAAACGTCAGGCTGGCTGTAAATTTGGGCATTTGACGATAGAAGAAAGAATGCAAGGATTTCCCATGTTAACTCTTAGGCTTTCACAGTGAAATAAAGTCATATGTATACAAACAAAAAAAAACAAATGAAATGAGAAAAGCATTTTATATTTTCAGTTGGAATAAAGTTGAATAATATCTTATGAAAGTATGTGCCAGAAGGTATGTATTCCATCAATGAGGTATGAGAATCTATATAGTAGCAGTTTAGATTTGAAGATCTTTCCCGCCCATTAGTAAGCCATGTGACCTTGCCTATGTCACATGAAGCCTAAGTCACATGTAGTGGGAAGAGCTTCCTGACAGGAAAAGGAAGTTATGTCACAGGAAATGCTGAGAGAGGGGAGAGAGTGTCAGCTCAAGAGCTATTATGGCTGTTAATGACCATTGTGACTGTTAGAGCTGAGGTAATGAAAGTCAACCTCTGACAGCTGAACAGACTGTGACTCCTCTACTGTGACTTTGTCTTTGGGAAGATCCCCAACAGGGGGTCTTGAGAGGTTTTGAGATGGTGAGGCTCCATGTTGTGATACTATGTATCAGGTACTTCACTGCTGCGATAGATTGAGTAGATGGCTTGTGGGATATGGTTCTCTGGTGTCTGAATATATGGTTTACTTCTTCTACCTTCTACATGGAGAGTCTAGTATACTTTTGCGATATAGAACCACATAGGCATTTTGACAATTATCATGTACATTGTTATTATTGCCTTAGTGATACAAGGAGAAAGACAGGTGATATGAAACTTTTTCCTCATCAGAACTCTCCTAGTGATACGTTAAGAAAATTCTATGAAAAGTTTGTAAAAAAAAAACTGTCAAGTTTTGTGTATTCTAGGGGTAAAGACATTATCTGTGATCATGAAAGAGAACAAAGAAAAAAAAACAGTCTAGTTAAATCTCCTAAAAGTCTAAAATAAAGTCTTATCTACAAGAAAACATGAAGAGATTCATAAGAGATAGTAATAAGAATCTGGACTGTACTTAGTAGTATGGGATTTTAATGAGTCAAGTGAAGAGTTATTTCTGGTTATATTGAGGGCTTGAGGTGACCATGGATAAGACTTATCAGAGGCAAAATATCTCACATCTCTGCTTTATGATTGCTTTCCCTTGTTAATGGCAATATTAGTTAATTTTCACATTTCACAACCTGGAAAGACTTACATGAACTGATGCAAAGTGAAGTGAGCAGACCAGGAAAACATTGTACACAGTAATAGCAACACTGTGCAATGATCGACTATGAATAACTTAGCTCTTCTCAGCAATACAATGATCCAAGATAATTCCAAAGGATTCACAATGGAAAAAGCTATCCATATCCTGAGAAAGAATAGGTATAGTCTGAATGCAGACTGAAGCATACAATTTTTACTTTCTTTTTTGTGTGATGTTTTTCCTTTTGATCTGTTTCTTCTTTTACAACATGACTAATACAGAAATGTGTTTTATGTGATTGCACATATACAACTTATATCAAGTTGCTTACCCTTTTAGGGAGGGGGAAGGGAAGGGAAAGAGGGAGAAAATTTGGGACTCAAATTTTTTTAAAAAATCAATGTTAAAAATTGTCTTTCTATGTAATTGGCAAAAATAAAATATTTAAAATAAACTTAATAAAAATCTGTTTTTAAAATTTTTCATAATCTAGAAACAAGGGTAACTCTGATGAGGAAAGGAGGGTTCCTTGATTCATTAAAAATGTAATATTTCATTACCTGGGGTTGGAGACTGAGCTAATTAATGAAAAAAAGATATTGCCAGTTTATAAGAAGTTATCTAAAAAATATCCCTAAAACTCTAAGACAGTGGAGTGCAAGAGTTAGAATAATGAGTTATAAGGTAGATTGAGTGATGACCTACAAGAGATTAGACAGATGTGGAAATGCCTTGATACTTGAGAAGGGTGAACTATTTTTCCAAACCTCCTACATGAAGAACATGTGTTTGGCCAATGCCTTCTTATTTGATGTTCTCGCATTTCATTATCTGTCATTTCCATAGTGTTATAATTTACTTTTTCAGACATTCTATTACTTAGGAACAACTTCAGTCATGTGAATAATATTGTCTTTTCACTTTCATTCTGATTTCTACTTTAACACACTTGATTTTTTAAAAATCTATATTTCTCCTTTAACTTCCTTTTACTTCTTAATTATTTAACTTCTGAGCAATTAAGGCATTTATTAATCTTTTCCCACTTTTGAGATTCCCAAGAATTTACAAAACTTTCCTTTTCACTAGGATCTCTTGAGTCACAATTCTTCATTGCATGGCATTTATTCATAGTATGGGCTCTTACTAGAGGAAGGTAGTACCTTTGTTGATTGATAATTCTTGTCCAATTGATTCTTTAACACACAAAAGAAGCTACTGCAAATCTCTTCTTTCTCAAACCTCTCACATGCATCCTTCACTTCCATGAAGTGCAAACTCTATTTAAAGAGAAATTCTCTTTAATTCTCATTTGATTCCATTACCTTTGGACTTCTTTGAATGCCGTCTGCATTACTCCCCAGGAAACTTATTGTTGAGACATCTTCCTGTAACATCTTATCACCTTTAGTAGTCCACCTCATCTCTACCTTCTGCCTCTCTAATTACAGGGTGGGGCATGAACTCCAAATGTACATTTAAGGAGAAGGGTGAGTTCTGACATTTCATTTCTCACCTGGCTGCACTACTTTGGGACTTCTAACTTCTCTATTGTAGCCCTCTGTTCTCTCGTTTCCCGGTGAGCTTCTTTTTGTGTGTTGTCTTCCCCCTTGAAATTCTAAGTTCCATTAGGTCAGGGACTGTCTTTTTTGGTATTTGAATCTTTAGCTCTCAGCATACTGTAAACAACTTTTATTGAATATTAACCAACAGTCTGGTCTGAATATCTTGCCTCTTATTTTAATTTAAAAACTGAGGCCATTCAACATGAGTCACCTTGGGTCACAGTTTTCTTTCAGACATCTCAGAATGGATGTTCTGTAGATATCTTAAATTCAACATGCCCATAATAGAATTCATTATTTTGCCCCTAAAGGCTCCCTTACCCTCCTGCCTTCCCTATTACTGTTACAGGCAAGAATGACCTTCGAGTCCCTGGAGTTCAAAACTTAAGTGTCGCCCTCCACTCCTATTTCTCATCCTCCTTATCCAGTCTTTTGCCAGTATCTCATTTTATTTTTGCAACATTTCTCAAATAAAGTACTTTCTCTGATGCAGCAATGATCTTGATGTAGAACCTCATCTCTGGTCACTAGCAATAGCTTCCTGGTGGATTGGTGTTCCTCAAGATCCCGCGCTCCCCCTCCCCCCCATCCAATGCAGCCTCTTTCAAGCCAACGAATTGATTTTCCTACACCAAAGGTCCAACCACATCATTTCCCTACTCAATAAACTGTAGTGTACCTATCTGGCTATATCCTGTGCTGACTTATCTGACTGTGGCTAGCAAGCATCCTGAAAATTCTTGTGACAGATATTACTTATAACGTACTTGTAATACAGAAGGTGCCACATAACTAGTTCCAACTGAATTTGCATTCTGTTTACAACTTACCCCCGCCCCTTGCAACTACTACTCTGACCTATTGACATTGCTGATACTCGGTTAAGACCTTCCATGCCCTAAGTCTGTGCCTTTCCAATGTCCATCTCTCATGCTTGGAATGTTTTCCCCTTCACCTCCACCTTCTGGCTTCCTTCGAGTCTCAGCTCAAATCTCACCTTCTAAAAGAGCTTTTCCTGGTCCCTGAAACTGCTAGATCCTTCCTCTCCTACCTACACTACTATAGCTTTTTATTGACACAGTTGCTTACATGGTATCTCCTACATTAGACTACAAACTCCTTAAAGGTAGGGACTGATTTTGCCTTCCTTTTTATCCACACACCACAGTGCCCAGTACAAAGTACCCACTTTCTAAATGCTTTCTAACTTGAACCAAGAAATGGCAAATGAGAGGGATTCAGAAACACCTAGGTAGACTTGTGTGGAGTAAGGCAGAGTAAATGGACCAGGGGGACAATTTTTGCCGACAACAATATTGGAAAGGAAAACAGCTGGGGAAAACTTCAGGGCTTGGCTCAAGTCTTGTCCAGACAGGAGGCATGTATTAAGTGCTTTTCCTTGACTTTCAGTTGTTATAAGGGAGAGCTTTCAAAAAAAGAAACAGAAAGGGTAAGAAGGGGTGTGTGCATGCAAGGAATGCAAAAAGATAGCAAAGAAATGACCTCTCTGTTAATAGAGACTACTGCGTGAAGTCAGTTTAATGAGGGAGAACTTAAAAATCAAAAACAGAAGGGCAGCAAATTGGAGGGAAGTTATTGCTAGAGATGAAAAAGAGCTAATCAAACAGAAGAGGACAGGGCACTGTTACTCTATTTTTTTTCTCCCTTTTTAAAGAAACAATAGTTAGGTAAGAGGGATTGGCAGCTTCACAGACAATCTTCTGTATCTATGGAAACAATCACGTTTGCTGATGGAAATTTGCGTACGGAAATCTGTTTTGTTTGAGTGCGCGCATAAAACCTATATCAAATTGCTTACCCTTTTAGGGAGGGGGAAGGTGAGGGAAGGAGGGAGAAAATTTGGAACTCATTTTTTTTAAATCAATGTTAAAATTATCTTCCTATGTAATTGGGGAAAATAAAATATTAAAAATTTAAAAGTAAACTCAAAAATCTATTTTTAAAAAGTTTCATATTTTATTATACAGAAATAAGAGTAACTATGATGGGAAAAGGAGGGTTCATTCATTTATTAAAAATGCTGGAAAAGTCAACCTTCGCCGACGCTGGTCAAGCCCGAGGCTACACTGCACTCACCTGCCAGAGGGGTCTCTGGGGTCCAGGGGACATTCCCTCGGGCTCCCTGCTCAGGCCAGGTCTTGGTCCTCTTCAGGCTGAGCAGGGGACTGGAGCCATCTTTCCCCTCACTCCCGGGGCAGGGGGCTGGCCTACGAGGATTCAGAGGGTGAGACCCCTGGGGGGGTTCACAGAGCCCCTGGCACTGCCCTGGGGGAGGGGGCCAGCGGGGTGGACACGGCGACCACTTCCCACCCTCTTACTCCTTCTCTTCTGTGCCATACCGTCCCGCACCGGCCCACAAAACCCCGAGAGGCAGGAAGGGGCTTCCCACGGCAGGCGGCTCCGGAGCCTGGGCTCTCCCTGCCCGGGAGGCTCCGGGCCAGGTCTGGGGGTCGGGCTACGGGACTCCCCCGGGAGCCGGGCCTGGGAACTAAGCGCGCTCCTGGTGAGACACTCACCGAGAGCTCTAAGGCCCACACAAAGAAAGCCAGGCTCAGGGCGGGTCCGCCCTGGGCGGCTCCTCCCAGCACCAGGGCCAGGCCCGGCCCGGCCCGGCCCCGCCCCGCTCCGCCCCTCAGGTCCCGGAGCCTTGCAAGCCTCCAATGGCACTCAGGGTCACAACCTGAGGACCCTGCCCGCCTCCTGGCCAGAAACCCCTCCCTCCATCCATCGCCTTCGCGGACACCCAAGCTCCACCCACTCTGGAGACTCTCCCGGGAGAGCAGAGGAAAATAAACCCTCTGATTGGTGGAGGGTAGCGTGCCCTCTGATTGGCAGTAACTATCACGTTCTCTGATTGGCGGGAGGGCAATATGTTCTCTTATTGACGGGAAGGTATCGTGCCTTCTGATTGGCAATGACGAGGTCGCTATGAGCGTCTGCTTTGCCCTTCCTGGCCAAGTGCTAGAAAAGAGTTAAGCCGTTCCCGGTCCAGATAGCCTTTGCCCCTCCTTGTGGCCTTCTTATGTCCAATCAAGAACTCTGGGGGAGCCCACGTTCGCCCTAACTTGTGATTAAATGGGGGCATAAAGTGAAGGAGGGGGGTGAGTTTCAAGAAGCTGCATGAGAATTCTGGGAAATGTATGTTTGGGCGCATGCGTCGTCGCTTGGCCTGGGGGGGAAGGGAGCGTCCAGGTCTTCAGAGCTGGAAGAAGTCCCTGAGCCGCAGAGTTCGTGAGTGTTCGTGCGGTGCCGCCCACACCCTGTGTGATCAGGTCGGGGGGAGCAGCCACTGCCAGCGTAGGAGGGTAGTTGGGGAGACCCGTGGGGGACAGGTGTGCTAGGTAAAATGGGGGGTGGTGACAGCGTCCCGGGGAGCGTGGATCTTCTTGGTAGTTTAACTGAAGGATGGGAAGGGGGTTGAAGCAGGAGGGGCGGAGGGGATATTGAGATCTTTCGGGAAGCGCGTGAGCCCTGTCAAAGAGATGTTGGGAGGCAGCCTTTTAAAAAATAGATATATACACTTCATTAAATACTTACAATTACATGTAAAAATTTTTTAATAATTTAAAAAAATGTTTTTGAGTTCCAAATTCTCTCCTTCCCACTCCTTTCTTCTTAAGAAGCAAGCAATTTAACATGGGTTATAAAAATGAAATCATGCAAAACATGTCCATGTTAGCCATATTGCAAAAGAACAAAATAAAACAATAAAAATAAAAAGGAAGGTTTGTTTTTTTTTTTAAAGAAAAAGTATGCTTCAAGCTGCATTCTAGTTCCCAAGTTCTCTCTGGAGGAAGATAACATTTTTCATCATGAGTCCTTTGGAATTGTCTTGGATCATTGCCTTGATCAGAGCAGCTAAGTCTTTCACAATCCCCCTTACAATATTGCTTTTACTGTGTACAGTGTTCTCCTGGTTCTGCTCATGCATGATTTCATATGTCTTCCCAGATTTTTCTCAAATCATCCTGCTTGTCATTTCGTATACCGCAAGAATATATCATTACAATCATATACCACAACTTATTCAGCCATTCCCTAATTAATGAGCATCCCCTGAATTTCCAGTTCTTTGCCACAAGAGAAAGAGCTGCCATATATATTTTTGAACAAATAGGTCTGTCACTTCTGCTCCCTCCTCCCCTTTTTTTATTTCTTTGGGTTAAAGACATAGTAGTATTGCTGGGTCAAAGCATATACACAGGTTTATAGGCTTTGGGGCATAGTTTCAAATGATTCTTCAGAATGGTTGGATTAGTTCACACTTCACCAACAATGTTTTACAGTTCCAATTTTTCCACATCCCCTCCAGCATTTACCATTTTCCTTTTCTATTATGTTAGCCAGGTAGCCAGGTGGTATCTGAGAGCTATACTCATTTGCTTTTCTCTAATCAGTAGTGATTTAGGGCAGTTTTTCATATGACTATTGATAGCTTTGAATTGTTCTTCTGAAAACTACCTGTTCACATCCTTTGCTCATTTATCAATTGAGGGCTGTTATTTTTATAAATTTGGATCAGTCGTATATATGATTGAGAAATGAGGCCTTTATCAGAAAAACTTATTGTAAAATTCCCCCCTCCTCAGTTTCCCGTTTTCCTTCTAATTTTGGCTGCATTGGTTTTGTTTCTGTGAAAACCTTTTAATTGCATGTAATCAAAATCCATTTTACTTCCTCTAATCCTCTATCTGTAGTTTGATCATAAACTCTTCCCGTATCCATAAATCTGAGAGGTACATTTTCCATATTCCCCTAATTTACTTATGACACCACTTTTATCCATTTTGACTGTATCTTGGTATATGGTATAAGATGTTGGTCTATGTCTAATTTCTGCCAAACTGCTTACAAATTTTCTCAGCATTTTTTGTCAAATGTTGAGTTTTTACTTGAAAAGCTTGGTTTTTGCTTTATCAAACACTAGATGACTATAGTTATTTACTACTGTGTATTGTTTTCCTAATCTACTCCACTTATCCACTACTTTATTTCTTAGCCAGTACCAGATTTTTCTGATGATTATTGCTGTGTAATATAGTTTGAAATCTGGAAATCCTAGGCTGCTATTCCTCATATTTTTTTCCTTATTCTCTTGATATTTTTGTTCCTCCAGATAAATTTTGTTACTATTTTTTCTAACTGTATAGAATAATTTTTTGGTAATTTGATTGTTATGGCACTGAATAAGTAAATTCACTTAGGTAGAAATGTAATTATTATTATATTACCTTGGCCTACCCATGAGCAATTAATATTTCTCCAGTTGTTTAGATCTGTCTTCATTTTTGTTAAAAGTGTTTTGTAGTTGTGTTCATATGATCCCTGGATTATCTTGGCAGAAAGATTCCCAAGTATTTTATATTGTCTACAATTATTTTTAGTGAAATTTCTCTTTCTATCTCTTGCTGCTGGATTTTGTTGGTAGTATATAGAAATGCCAATGATCTATATGGGTTTATTTTATATCCTACAACTTTGCTAAGGTTGTTAATTGTTTCATGTAGTTTGTTTTGGTTTTTTTTTTTTGATTCTCTAGGATTCTCTAAGTATACCACCGTATCATCTGCAGAGAGTAACAATTTTGATTCCTCCTTGCCCATTTTTTTCTTCAGTTTCTTTTTCTTGTCTTATTGCTATAGCTAGCATTTCTAATACAACATTAAATAATACTGATGATAATGGACACCCTTGCTTCAGTTCCAATCTTATTGGGAAGGCTTCACTTTTATCCCCATTACAGTTAATGCTCTAGGTTTTAAATAAACAGTACTTACCATTTAAGAAAGGTTCCATTGATTCTTATGCTTTTTAGTGTTTTTGATAGGAGTGGGTGATGCATGTTGTCAGACCCTTTTTTTGCATCTAATGATATAATTATATGATTTTTATTATTGATATGGTAAATTAGGCTAATAGCTTTCCTAATATTGAAATAGCCCTGCATTCCTGTTATAAATCCCACCTGGTCATAGTATTGCAAGTGCAATTTAGCAAAGTGCAGAGTAAAGCAATTCTCTGAGCAAGATATCCTTTATTAATAGGGGATTGCAGCCTGATAACAAAGGGGTCTTACTGCCAGGCTCCATTTGTGCCAAAGACTTGGAGGGAGGGCCCATATCACCTTTTAAACCTAGGTGTGTCTTCCTTCTGATTAGCTTGACAGCATATGATTTGGATATCTTCCCCCAGCAAACATAAGGCAAACCTGATTGATGAACATTTTAATAAGGCAGTGAGTTAATTATTCTTAACTCCTCCCTATTACTTTATTGTTAGGGGGCAGGACTAATTCTCAGGATCAATCTATAGCTAGGGAAAGTGGGCTGGCTTTCAGATGTGGTTGATAATGCCCCTAAAACTCAAGGAATGCTAGTTGCCCCATGGACCCAGTTGCCTCTAATTATTCTTAGCTTGCTTTCACTGAGGATAAACACAGCATCAAGGTCAGCTACTGCACTGATGGTAAATTCTTCAATTTGAAAAGATTACAAGCCAAGACCAAAGTAGAGGGAGTATTGGTACATGATTTTCTATTTGAAGGTGATTGTGCCCTTAATGCAGCCTCTGAAGTTGAGATGCAACAAAGTATGGATCAGTTCTCTGTTGCTTGTGCTAATATTGGCCTAACAATTAAGACCAAGAAAACACAGGTGCCCCATCAGCCACCACCACACCGTCCATACGTGGAGCCATCAGTTACAGCAAATGGAGAAGTTTTGAATGCTGTGGATAAGTTCACTTACCTTGGTGTAGTATACCTTCCAGGGATGTACACATTGATAATGAGGTTGACCCATGCATTGCCAGAACTAGCTCAGTGTTTGGGAGGCTCTGAAGGAAAGTATGGGAGAGAAGAGGTATTATACTGACTACCAAACTGAAGGTCTACAGAGCTGTGGTGTTGACCTCATTGTTGTGTGCCTGTGAAACCTGGACAGTCTACCAGCGCCATGCCAGGAAACTGAATCGCTTCTATTTGAATTGTCTTAGGAAGATTCTGAAGATCACCTGGCAGGATAAGGTACCAGACACAGATCCTCATTCGAACTAAACTGCCAAGCATTTAAACTCTGCTTTAGAGAGTGCAGCTCTGATGCACTGGCCCTGTTGTTTGAATGCAAAATGGATGCTTGCCAAAAAGACTATTTTATGATAGGGCATTTATGACAGGGTGGGCATTCACATGGTGGTCAGAAGAAGCGATACAAGGACATTATCAAGTTTTCTCTCAAGAACTTTGGAACTGATTGTGTGCCATGGGAGATATTGGCACAGGACTGCTCTGCATGCCTTGCCCACATCAGAAAAGGTGCTTTGCTCTGTGAACAAAGCAGAATTGAAACAGCTCAAAGGAAACGCAGGATGTGCAAGTTTGGAGTATTCACCCTAAATGTTCACACAGACTACTTGCGTCTGACCTGTGGTAGAGCATTCTGAGCTCATTGGCTTGATCAAGCACAGTTGGACACATTGAATCTTGACTCAAGCCTAGTGATGCCATTTGGTCCTTTTTGAGAACAAAGGACAACAACCACCATTACCATTAGTAATCTTGGCTAGAAAAAACATAAGCCATCTCAATCAGGTTTTCACTAGCTTAGTCTCTCTATTGGAGACTAAGTCACCCTAGACATTGATTAGAAGACACTAGAATCATCCCCTGGAGGTGGGCCTTAGCTCAAACTGGCTTCTGTCTGTAGGGTTAACAGATGCAAGAGTCCCTGCCCAGGTAGTAATTACCTTTTTCAGTTAAGCCCTTCAGAAACTGCCTGACCTTCAGAAGTTGGGTCTGAGGAAATGATAGATTCACAGATGGTTGTTAAATAATATTATCCCATATTAATTTTCCATTGTAGTGAATGGTTTTGTGATATGTTACTGCAATCTCCTTACTAGTATTTAAGATTTTTGCATCGATAGTTATTAAGTTTTTTGCTCTCCCTGGATTAGGTATCTAAATTTTATTTGCGTAATGAAAGGAATTTGGTAGAACCCATCTTTACCTATTTTTTCCAAATTGTTTATATAGGTATTGGTATTAATTGTTCCTTAAATATTTGGTGGAGCTCTGAGCTCCGGTTTGACCTACAGCGACCTCAGGAGAGGATGGTGGTGCCCAGCATGTCTGGGATGCTCCAGCAGGTACGCCACTTCACCATTTCAGTGGGCAGACCATTTGCTAAACTCGTCAGGCCTCCAATTCAAGTGTATGGTCTATAAGGTTGGTATGCCACTGCTCTTTATTCTGCTGTGTCTAAGCAGAATAAACTGGACGTGGTAGAAAAGGAGTTTCTCAGAGTAACAAAACTTGTGAAGGATCCCAAAATGATTGACTCTATTATGAATCCCTATATAAAGCGTTCTATTAAAATAAAAACCTTAAGTGATAAAATAGCAAAGGAGTTTTCCCTCATCACAACCAACCTCATGAAATTTCTTGCTGAAAATGGTTGCTTAAACAATACCGCAGGAGTCATTTCAGCTTTTTCTACCACAATGAGTGTGTATCGTGGAGAAGTACAGTGCTCAGTTACTACTGCATCTGCTTTAGATGATGCAACTCTTTCAGAATTAAAAACAGCCCTGAACAGCTTCCTAAGGAAAGGCCAAGTCCTGAAACTGGAGGTTAAGACTGACCTTTCAATCATGGGAGAAATGATTGTTCGTATAGGAGAGAAATATGTCGATATGTCCGCAAGAACCAAGATCCAGAAGCTAAGCAGGATTATGAAGGCAGCTGTTTGAAAGAAACGTTTTTCCACAGCTCATCAATGGAACTTGCAAAAATTGTGGAAAAAATAAAGTACTTGGAAAATTAAAAAAAAAAACTTGGTGGAAATTACTTGTGAATCTATCTGGTCCTGGGATTTTTTTTTGTTGTTTTGTTTTGTTTTAAGGGAGCTCATTGATGGCTTGTTTTATTTCCTTTTCTAAGATAAGGTTATTTAGATATTCTATTTCCTCTTCAGTTAATATGACTAGTTTATATTTTTGTCCATTTCACTTAGATTGTCAGTTTTACTGGTATATAATTCGGCAAAATAACTCCTAATAATTGCTTTAATTTCATCTTCATTGGTGGTGCATTCACCCTTTTCATTTTTCATTTAGTAATTTGGTTTTTTTTTATTTAAAATTTTCATTTATTGACAAATTCTGTGCAGTAGGGTTTCAGGACAGAAAATGCTTTACAGTTCTGGAACATGCTCATTATAGCATGAATGAATGGCAACAGCTGATCTAAGCCTCATTGTGGATGACCTGCCTGCTAAAAGTCTTGTGTGTTACTTGAAGCAAATTCATAATTTTGTTGCCATGATTTGGAAATTTGTTATAGAGGCACCAAAGGAACTAATAAAGTTCAGCTATCCATAATATGTCTATTGCGGTGTATTGTTTCCCCTAACAACAAAGATTTTCTTCTTTTTTTTAAATCAAATTAACCTGTGGTTTATCTATTTTATTGTGGTTTTTTTGTGGCTTTGTTTATTAGTTCAATGGATTTTTTTTTTTTTACTTTTAGTTTTATTACTCTCTCCTTTGATTTTAAGGATTTCCATTTTGGGTGTTTAATTTGTTCTTTTCTAGTTTTTTCTTTAGTTGCATGCTGAATTCTTTGATCTCTTCTTTCTCCCTTTTATTGATGTAGGCATGTAGGGACATAAATTTTCCCATAAGTATTGCTTTGGCTTCATCCTGCAAATTTTGGAATGTTGTCTCATTGTTATTATTCTCTTTAATGAAATTATAGATTGATATAAATATCATTTGTCCTTCAATCCACTCATTTTTAGGATTAAATTATTTAGTTTCCAATGAGCTTTTAACCATGCTTCCCTGACCTTTTATTAAATTTAATTTTTATTGCATGATGGTCTGAAAAGGATGCATTTAGTATTTCTGCTCTTCTTCCTTTGGTTGTGAGGTTTCTGTGCCCCTAATACATGGGTTTTGTAAAGTTGCTATATACAGCTATGAAAAAGGTAAACTCCTTTTTATTCTCATTCAGTTTTCTTCAGAGGTCTGTCATAGCTGACTTTTCTAAGATTCTATTCATCTCCTTGACTTCTTTCTTATTTATTTTATGGTAAGAGTTATCTAGCTCGGAGAAGAGAAAGTTGAGGTCCCTTATTAGTATAGTTTTACTATTTCCTCCCATAATTCATTTAACATTTCTTTTAAAAATTTGGATGCTTTGCCTTTTGGTGCAATATGTTTTGTAGTAATATTACTTCATGGTCTATGGTGCCTTTTAGCAAGATGTAATTTCCCTCTTTATCCCTTTTAATAAGGTCTATTTTTGCTTTTGCTTTGTCTGTGGTCATGATTGTTAACCTTGCCTGTTTTTTTTTTAACTTCAGCTGAAGCACAATAGATTCTTCTCCAGTCCCTTATTTTAACTCTGTGTGTGTGTTCCTGTTTCAAATGTGTTTCTTGTAAAGAATGTATTGTTGGATTCCAGTTTTTAATTCATTCTGCTTTTTGCTTCAGTTTTATGGGTGAGTTCTTACCATTTACTTTCACATTTATGATCTCTTAACTGTGCATTTCCCTCCATTTTATTTTCTTCTGTGTCTCTCTCCCTCTCTTTTGTCTTGTCCCTCCCGTAAAGTCTGTTTTGCTTCTGACCACTGTCCTCTTTTATTTCCCCTCTTTTTTATAATCTCCTCCCTCCTTTTTCTCTTGTCCCCTTTCCCTCCTCCTTTCCTGTTGGATAATATAGACTTCTATTACCAATTGAGTTTGTATATATATATTTTTCTCTTTGAACCAATTTAGATGTAAATGAAGGTCAAGTTTTGCCCTCCCCCCCTCATTTTCTTCTCTACTGTAAAAGCTCTTTCTTGTATCCCTCTTTTATGTAAGATAGTCTTTCCATTCTTTCTCTTCCACTTTCTCACCTGCCTTTTCATTTTTTTTACATTATCCCAATATAGTCATCTCATTCTCAGTCTCTTTCTATGTAAAATATTAATAACTTCCATAATAATGATAAAATTCTTAGAAGATTTGTGTATCATCTTCCCATACAGAAAGGAAACAGTTTACTCTTATTGAGACCCTTATGATTGCTCTTTCATATTTACCTTTTTACACTTCTCTTTATTCTTATCTTTGAAAGTCAAATTTTCTGTTCAGCTTTGGTCTTTTTTATCATGAATGCTTGAAAGCCCTCCATTTCATTTAATTTCTGTTTTTCCCCTTTAAGGATTATTATCAGTTTTCCTGGGTAGGTTATTCTTGGTTGTAATCCCAGCTCTTATTCCTTCCAAAATATCATATTCCAGACCCTCCACTTCTTTGATGTGGTAGCTGCCAAATCTTATGTGATCCTGACTATACTTCCATACTATTTAAATGATCTTTTTTCTAGTTTCAATACTTTTTCTTTGATCTGGGAGCTCTGGAATTTGACTATGATATTCCTGGAGTTTTTATTTTGGGGTCTCTTTCAAGAGATGATTTATGGATTCTTTTAGTTTCTAGTTTATCTTTTGGTCCTAGGATATCAGGGCAGTTTTCCTTGATAATTTCTTAATGTGTTCTTTAGTCTCTTTTTTGATCATGGCTTTCAGGTACTCCATTAATTCTTATATTAGTTCTCTTTGATTTATTTCCTAGGTCAGTTCTTCTAATGAGATATTTCATGTTTTCTTCTTTTTTTTTCATTCTTTTGACTTTTGATTGTTTCTTGATATGTTATGGAGTCATTAGCTTCCATTTGTTGTATTCTGATTTTTAAGGAATGATTTTTTTTTTCTCTCCTGGATCTATTCTCCAGGTCAATGGTTTTTCCAGTGAGATATTTCACATTGTCTTCCATTTTTTCATTCCTTTGGTTCTGTTTGATAATATATTGGTTTCTCATAAAGTCACTAGCTTCCACTTGCTCCAATCTAATTTTTAAGCTAGTATTTTCTTGAGTGGTCTTTTGGACCTCCTTTTCCATTTGGCTAATTCTGCCTTTCAAGGCATTCTTCTCTTCACTGGCTTTTTGGAGCTCTTTTGACATTTGGGTTAGTCTATTCTTTAAGGTGTTATTTTCTTCATTATTTTGTTGGTTCCCCTTTAGCAAGTCATTGACTTGTTTTTCATGTTTTTTTTGCATCACTCTCATTTCTTGTCCCAATTTTTCCTCTACTTCTCTTACTTGCTTTTCCAAATGCTTTTTTTGAGCTCTTTCATGGTCTGAGCCCAATTCATATTTTTCTTGGAGGCTTTTGATGTAGGCTCTTTGACTTTGTCGACTTCTTCTGGCTGTATGTTTTGATCTTCTTTGTCACCAAAAAAGGAATCTAGAGTTTGAGTTTGAGTCTGAGTTCATTTTCGCTGCCTGTTCGTGTTCCCAGCCAACTACCTGACCCTTGAGCTTTTTATCAGGATATGACTGCTTGTAGAGAGTACTTTGTCCCAAGCTTTACGGTCCAAGCACTGCTGTTTTCAGAGCTACTTCTACTCCACCATCACCCCAGGCTGTGTCCCAGCAGCGCTTCTCCTCCAAGAACCATCAACCAGGACCACAATACAGGTCCAAGCAGGGCACAGCAAGAGAGTCTGCCTTTGTGCCCACAAAGTGCTCCTTGCACTCCTGCTCTGATCCACTGCTAGATTCCTCCCACCGTGTGAGCCAGGGATTCTGGAAGCAGCTGACAAAGGAGTTCTGGAAGCAGCCTCAGGAGCTTCCTGCTGCTGCTACTGCCACCACTGCACCACCTCCTCCACCCCCAGAGTTGGTGGCCAGACTGTTCTGAACTCAATCCTGCAGTTTCCCCCAACCTGCCCTTTGGTGTTTGTGGGTTGAGAAGTCTGGTAACTGCCACAGCTCACTGTTTCATGGCCCCAAGGCCTGTTCCTGGCTAGCTGATTCCGGGTCTGGTCTGCCCTGGCACGGCCCATGCCAGGCTCCCTCCGCTCTCAGCACCATGCGATAGACCCTTCCCAGTGACCATCCTGGCTCTCCTGGGCTGGAGACCTGTTTTTCTCTGCTATTTTGTGCATTCCACAGCTCTAGAATTTGTTCAGAGCCATTTTTTTACAGGTGTTTGAAGGCATTTGTGGGGCTGGGGGAGCTTAAACAAATCCCCTCTTTCCAGCTGCCATCTTGGCTCCACCTCCATGATTTTTTTTTCATTGAGCTTTTGTACCTCTTTTTCCATTTGTCCAATCCTGCTTTTTAAGGAATTCCCTTTCTTCAGTGAATTTTTTTGGCCTTTTTTTTTTTTTTAACAATTTGACCTATTCTGTTTTTTAAGGTGTTATTTTCTTAGTGCTTTTTTTTGAGCCTCTTCTACCAGGCTGTTAATTGTCTGTTCATAATTTTCTTCCTCTGCTTTCATTTCTTTACCTCATTTTTTTCTACCCCTCTTATTTGATTTTGAAAATCATTTTTAGTTCTTCTCGGAATTCTTTTTTTGGGCTTGTGTCTAATTCACATGTTTCTTTGAGGCTTCACTTATAGCTATTTTGATTTCATTGTCTTGAGTTTGTGTCATGATCTTCTCTGTCACCATAGTAGCTTTTTATGGCCAGGTTCTTTTTTGGTTTTTTGCTCACTTTCCCACCCTGTTTCTTGATTTGGAACTTTATGTTAATGTCATGCTCTATTCCTGGTGTGGAGTTGGGGATGGAGAGGTACTGTTTCAAGCTTCAGGTTGTTTTGCAGCACTGTTTTTAGAGATAATTCTGGGGAATTCTAAATTTTTGGTGTTTCCAAGATGGTATGATATGGGGAGACATGTGGCTACAGCTTTCTTTGTACTCTGGTCCTTACCCAGTAAGAACAATACTATTCTTCCCTGATCTTTTGGGGGCTAGAAAGGATATTGGCTCTCAGGTCTCCCACTCCCTTTTTACTATAAGTGTTCTTCTTCATCCTTGAACTATGATCTGGAAGTGAGTATAGGCAATAGAATTTTCAAAAAGCATCTGGATCTGCATCAAGTGCTAGCACCTAGCACCCCTTTAATCTCTTTGAGTAGTACCCAGATCCCCTTACTGTCTCTGACTTGAGAACTCCCAAGGCTGCTGCTGTTTCTCTCACCACTACCTAGTCCCGCCACTTGTGTTTCATCCATGTGGGATCTGGAGCAGCAGGAAGTGGAATCTTGTTTCCATATTCTTCCCGGTGTTTCTCTGGCCTGATAAAATACTAGCAAGGAGACTACAGTAATGTATCACAAAGATTATACATTATAACCAGGTTGGATTTGTACCAGGAATGCAAGGCTTCTTCAATATTAGGAAAACTATAACAAAACTACAAAACTATAATAAACTATAACAAAAACAACAAATGTCATGTGATTACATTAATAGATGCAGTAAAAGCTCTTGACAAAACTAAACACTGGAAAATATAGGAATAAATAGAGCTTTCCTTAAAATGTTAGGTAGTATCTCCTTAAAACCAAAAGCAAATATTATCTTTCGTGTGAATAAACAAAAAGCCTTTCCAAGGAGATGAGGGGTGAAGCAAGGGTATCCATTATCACCATGATTATTCAATACTGTATTTGACATGCTAACTATAGCAAGAAGACAAAAGAAATTGAAGCAATAAGAATAGGAACAAAACTATCACTTTTTTTCAGATATGATGGTTTACTTAAGAGAACCTTAGAGATACAACTAAAAAGTTAGTTGAAGCAATTAACTTTAGCAAAGTTCTAGTTTACAAAATAAATCCTTGTAAATCATTACCGTTTCTGTAGTTCACCAACAAAACCCAGAAGTAAGAGATAAAGCAATTCCATTTAAAATAACTGCAGAGAGTTACTTGAGGATAAACACTTGGGAGTCTACCTGCCAGGACACACAAAGGAACTATATGAACACAATTACAAAACATTTTTCACACAAAAGACATTTAAGTACTTGGAGAAATATTAATTGCTCATGGGTAGGCTGAGCCAATATAATAAAAGTGACAGTAATACTTTCTTAATTTATTCAGTGTCAACACAGTCAAACAACCAAAGACTTCCTTTATAGATCTAGAAAAAATAGCAGATTCATCTGGAGGAACACAGAGTCAAGAATATCAATGGAATTAATGAAAAAATTTGAATTTTGAAATTGAATTAATGAAAAAAATTGAAAGATAGCAGCCTCATAGTACCAGATTTTTTTTTTCAGGTGCGAGGCAATCTTTTTTCAAAAATATTTTTTATCCTGGTATTTCTTTTTTTTCCTTAATAGTATTTTATTTTTTTTCCAGTTATATGTAAAGATAGTTTTCAGTATTCACTTTTATAAGAGTTTTAGTTCCAAATTTTTTCTCCCTCTTCTCCCCCCTCTCTAAAACGGTATGCAATCTGATATAGGCTATACATGTACAATCATATTAAACATTTCTGCATTAGTCAGGTTGTGATACAGTAACAAATCTTAAAACTATATTACAAAGTGGTCTTCAAACCAATCTGATCATGGCTAAGAAATAGAGGAAAGAATTGATCAATGGAATACATTGTAACAATATGCAAGAGTAAATGATCACACACGATAAACCCCCAAATTGAAACTATTGGTTCAAGAACTCACTATTTGATAAAAAATTTCATAAGCACTGGAAAAAAGTCTGATAGAAACTAGGCACAAACCAACATTTCCCAGTGTATACCAAACTTGAGCTTAAAAGGGGTCCACTATTTATGCATAAAAAGTGATACCATAAATAAATTAAGAGAACATGAAAAAAATTACCTGAAAGATCTGTGAATAAAGGAAGCATTTGTGGCCAAAGAAGATATAAAGAGGATCACGGGAGGTAAAATGGATAATTTTGATTACATTAAATTAAAATCTTTTTGTATAAACAATATCAATAGAGACAAAATGAGATGAAAATAAGGAAACTGAAGGAAAATCTTTTTTACAAGTTTCTCTGAGAAAGGCCTCTTAAATATATAAGAAACTCCGATAGATATATAAAAGAGCCATTCTCCAGCTCATGAATGGTCAAAGGATATAAACAGGCAGTTTTCAGAAGAAGAAATTAAAACTATTAATAGTCATGAAAAGTACTCCAAATCACTCTTGATTAGAGAAATACAAATTTAAACAACTGTGGTGTAGCACCTGACATTCATCAGATTGATTAACATGACAGAAAAAGGAAAGTGACAGTTACTGGAGGAATATGCATCCTTGGTGGAGCTGTGAATTGGTCCAAATTGCTAATGGGTCGGCTGAGCCAATATAATAAAAATGGCAGTACTGCCTAACTTAATTAATTTACCACACTTCAAATCAAACCACCAAAGAATTCTTTCATAAAACTAGAAAAAATAGCAAAATTTGTTCTAGAGAACAATTTGGACCTATGCCCCAAAGTAGTGTTCTTACTCTTTGACCCAGTAATATCACTACCTGGTCTGTATCCCAAAGATAAAAGAAAACGAACAGTACTTATTTGTACAAAATATTTGTAGCAACTTTTTTGGTACTGTTAGCAAAAATTGGAAATTGGGGGGATGCCCATCAACTGAGGAATGACTTAAGTAAGTTGTAGTGTACAATTGTGATGGAATACAATTGTGCTGTAAGAAGTGATGAAGGCGGTTGAATTATGTGAACTGATGCACAGTAAAATGAGCAGAACTAGGAGAAGGTTGTACATAATGCCATTGAATAACTATAGAGTGTGATCAGATAGAGGAATTCCAGAGTCCATGAACATGCAAGAGATGTATTTGTATGTGATGGCAAGGTCAAAGTAATGACTATCTATGGCTAAAGTGATGAGATGAGTGCTTACTCATTTGGAATATGAAGCACTGGGAGGTAAGCATGCTTGATGGGAAGTAGTAGTATGTGTGTTGAAATCCCCTGGTATGAGAACAGGAATTGTGAGGGAAGAAGACTCTGAGCCAGGCATGGAATTCATTGAAGAGAGATAGTAAGTGGTCTGGTGATTGGTAGACAAGAGCTACCAGAATTTTGCCTGGGTCGTAGATATCGATTGAATGAACTTCAAAGGAGGAGAGGTTAATGACTGTTGGTGGTAGCAGGAAAGCCTGAAAGTGGCAACTTCCCAACCTCAACTAGTGAGTTGGAGGGGATGAGTGAAAGTGCAGCCAATGCTGGAAAGGGAGACAAGGGAAACTGTGTCAGCACAATAAAGGATTAGGAAAGGAAACCAAAATGAAAGCAAGTTCCAGATGGCTGGCGGTAGAGTTGGGTAGCTTTAAAGTGGGACTTCAGTGGGTTTGGTTTGAGAGGAATGGGAATAAGATATCATGGCAGGTGGACACAAGGAATGAGGTTTAAATCATGATGACAAAGGTGAGTAATGAGTTTAGGTGGATTTTTATGGTCCTTACAGGTTTAGTCTCAGGGTAGAGGCCGTTTTCGGAAGGCTATAGATACTTGGTCTTGAAGTGAATGTTTTTACTGCCTTTCCCCCAAAGAAGGAAGTATGGTAGGGGCTATCTGATCTTGTACATTTTCCTGCCCAGCTCTAACTTCTAAGGACTGTGCACTCACCCAAGAGGGGAACACCGAGGAGGGACATGGTTCTATATTCTTGACAAGCAGAGCCTAGGTGAGTTGGAATTTTTATATGCTTTAAGTGCTAGATCAGTTCTTAGAGCTGATCTTTTCTTGTGGAATTTCTTGCCCCAGTGTAGCTTCTTTTAGAAACCCGAGCTCTGGTTGTCTGTTTGTTGGTTGTTGTCTGAAGAGGACCAAAATGACATCACTGTGTGGGGTCAAACTACCGTGTGTCTGACTGGCTGATCAGACCAATGTGAGCTTGAAAGGCTCTACCATGAATCAGAACAAATTGTGAACATTTGGAATGGAGATGTTTCCAAATTTGTGCATCTCACTTTTATTTTGAGCTGTTGCAATACTGTTTTGCTTATCAAACACAGCATCTTCTTTGATGAGGGCATGCCACAGTGGGTCATCTATGCCACTGTCTTCCTTGTCATGCAGTCGACTGCAAAATTCTTCAGAGAGACCTTGACAGTGTCCTCGTATCACTTGTTCTGACCTCCCTATGAGTGCTTGCCTTGTGTAAGTTTTCTGTAAAAGCCTTTTAGGCAAACATACATTTGGCATTTGACAGTGAAGGCAGCCCATTGGAGTTTTGTACTATCTGCAGTAGACTTAGAATGCTTGGCAGTTTAGCTTGAGAAAGGACCTCATTGTCCAGTGCCTTATTCTGCCAGGTGAGCTTCAGAGTTTTCCTAAGACAATTCAAATGGAAGTGATTCAGTTTCCTGGCTTGGTGCTGGTAGACTGCCCAGGTTTTACAGGCATGCAACAGTGAGGTGAGCACCACAGCTTTGTACACCTTCAGTATTGTTTTTTTGGTATCAGTTGTCAGGCCAATATTAGTACAAGTGGCAGAGAATTGATCCATACCCTGTTGCATCTCAGCCTCAGAGATGGCACAGTCTTCTCCGAATAAAATGTCACATACCAACTGTGTCTTCACTTTAGTACTGGCTTTTGTAGCCTTTTCAAGTTAAATAATTTACTGTTAGTACAGTAGCTGACCTTGATGCCATTTTCATCCTTGCGGAAGGCATCTAAAAATGTCACAGAAACTTCATGCTAGAAAGCATGAAAGCAAGCACACAGCCCTAATTCACTCCACTGGTGACTGGGAAAGCTTGAAAGCATTGTTCATTTTCCCAAACCCATACAAGCGTGCCATCATGAAGCTGACATATAATACTCATGAATTTCTCCAGATAACCAGATTTTGCCATGATCTTCCATAAGCCCTCATGACCTACAGTATCAAGGGCCTTGGTCAGAACAATGAAGGTTGTGTGCAGAGCTCTGTTCTGCTCCTGACATTTTTCCTGAAATTATAGGACAGCAAACACCATATCAATTGTTCCTCAGCCCCTTTCTGAAGCCACACCGGCTCTCACATAGATGACCATCTTCCAAGAGAAGGATCAGCCTGTTAAAGATGACTCTGGCAAGAATCTTGTCAGCGATGACTAAGAAAGAGATCCCTCTGATTGTCACAGTACAACCTATTACCTTTTCTGTTACAGAAGTGGACAGTGGAGGCATCCTTGAACTCCTGGGACATAAACTCTTCTTGCCATATAACCTAGAAGATTTCAGTTAGCTTTTGTACGCACCATTGTTCTTTGGCTCATAAATAGTCTTTAGGGTGACATAAAAGCATTTTGGATTATTACCGTCATCGTAAAACTGAATTTCATCTGTAAGTTTTACTTACACTTTACTTTTGATGGAGTTATACACTGCCTCTTCAAATAGGATGAATTATCCTGCTGGTAAACCCTGTGGCAATACCATTTTTTGTTTAGCAGATTCTGAATTTCCCCATCACTTTCATCAAGCCAGTCTTGATGTTTTTGAGTGTTCTGGCTCAAATAAGTAAATGCAGTGCTGTACACCAAATTTCTGAAAGCTGCCCACTCCTTTTCTGCTCCACTGTTGCCATTACTCATGGAGAAGTGGTCTAATCTTTTGACATTCAGTGTTGGGGTAGTTTTCTTGCCTTGGCGTTGTAGCTTTTGTTGAATTCAAATGTTTAGCTTGGAGAGGTTAAGTCTGTGATCAGTCCAGTACTCTGTACCACACAAGGCCTTCCTTACTCTCACATCCTGTCTGTCTCTTCTTACAATGACATAGTCTATTAAATGCCAGTCTTTGCTGTGAGGGTACATCCAAGAAGTCTTATGGAGTTTAGGTAAATAGAAGATAGTGTTGGTGATGAGAAGGTCATGAGATGCACAAATTTTCACTAGTAAATGACCATTGCTGTTGTTTCTGACTCCATTTCTCCCAAGAATTCCCTGCCATGTGTGATAGTCTCTGCTTACTCTGGTGTTAAAGTAACCCAGAATTACAAACTTGTCCTCTTTTGGCACATTGGTGATGAGGGTCTCCAGATCTTCATAAGATTTTTCTTTGACTTCATCAAGGTTTGTCATGTTGGGGCATATGCACTAATATGATGGTGGTGTGGTGTTTTTCTTGCAATTTGCAATTACCTACTAGACTTCCCTGAACACCCATATACCCCTCTAGTTGCCTGTCACTCAAGTAACTATTCTCACTTCCCTGGTAGATGTAATCTTGGTCTCCTGAGGATAAAAAAAAAGTATGAGTTGATTGACTCTCCTACCCTCCAGAGTCCTGTCATGGAAGAAATCAGCAGTCTGTTCTCTCTCACTCTGGAAAGATGAAGGGGTGGTTTAGCCTTAATAAAATCTGGGCAGATAATAACCTTCTTTTAGTTAAGTCCTCAGAGGCCTGAACTTCCATTTGGATCTTGTTCCTTTGGGTCTTCCCAGTGCAGTTGGGCAATGATATACACACAGGAAGTACCCAGCATATGGTATGTTTACTTTGCTTGATGTCTGAAGTCTCTCTCCTTGACAAGGTCTTGACTGGGAGGGACTTGGTTTTATTGGGAGGATAGTCATGTGAAGGCTTTGTTGTAATAAACAAGTAAAGCTGGCTCCTGTATATGTGATGAATTGGTAGGATTGGAGAATGGAGGCAGCAACCCTGTTTTCATAATCTAGATTTGAGGTGTTGAGTTCCTGTATTCTGTATCTGGATTGGCCCAGGGGTGGGGAACCTGCGGCGTTGAGGCCACATGTGGCCTTCTAGGCCCTTGGGTGTGGCCTTTTGACTGAATCTAAGTTTTATAGAACAAATCCTTTTATGAAGGGAATTTGTTCTGTGAAGTTTGGATTCAGTCAAAGGTCCGTACTTGAGAACCTAGAGGGCCACATGTGGCCTCAAGGCCATAGGTTCCCCACCCCTGGACACCTTCACTGCTCATATACCAAATATATTTGCCAATCCTCAGTTCTTCTACTCATCCAATTTTCCTAGTGAGGTCTTCCCATATTCCCTCTTCACTGGATGAGCTCTCCTCATTTTTGCATTTCATCCTGCGTAGACCGCAAAGCTTTACTGTAGTACTTCATTATGGCTTCACTTCTTAAAGCCATAACGTCCTCAAAGACTGTTTCCCATACTATTCCAAATTCAATTCAGCAATGTTTATTAAGTGCTAACTATGTTCAAATATCATCATCAAGGCACACTCTCTAACTGTAAGTGCCTCACAGGGTTCCTCGGTCCTAGACTCTCTTCTCCCTTTACATTACTGCATGTGGTCATCTTATCAGCTCCCATGGATTTAATTACTATCTCTACGCTGATGATTTTCAGATATACCTATCCTGCCTTAACTTCTCTGCTGACCTCCAATCTGACATCTCCAACTGCCTTTCAGATATCTTTAATTGGATGTCTAGTAGGCGTCTTAAACTCAACATGTCCAAAACTGAACAAATGACAATAGTGGTGAGGGAATGGAGGGAAGGAGGGAGCCAGTGAGAATAAGATCAACTTAAAGAATGATTACAGTAAAATAACTGGATATGAGTTCTAAAAGTAAAACCATTCAGAAACAGCTAAAAAGAATAGTTATCTTATACAAAATTGGTGTGAGAGGAAGAACCCAACACAAAGGAATTAGATGGGGGAGGAGGGCTGATAGTTCTGGAAACCTGCTTTCATTGCGAATGGGTGTAAGAGGGAACAATACCTATACATCTAGAAGAGTGTGAAAGTCTTCTAAATATAGAAAGAAATAAAACATTGAGGGGACAAGGAAGGGGAAGAGGATAAAGGAGGGATTTTTAGAAGGGAGGATGAGGGAATAGGTTAAAGGGAGGATATAGAAGGGGGCTTAGATTAATGGGAGGATATGGGAGGATAAGAGAGGGATCTTTAGCGGGGATAGGTTAAGTAATAGGAGGGCAAGGAATTGGTAGAAATAAAGTAGAGGAGTGAGGAGGGATAGGAAGTAAGATATGTACAAACATAAAAACAAAGATCAGAAATAGAATTTGTTAGGGAAAGTTTATGTATGTATGTATGTCTATATGTGTATATATGTATATGTGTATGTACATATCTATACCTATATATAAATATATCCAGGCTTAATTGTGGCCTGGGGGGGATGGGGGAAAAAGAACAAAATAAAAAGTGTATAGCAGAGAATAAAAGAAAACTTACAAGGAAGCAAGGAAAAGGTGGGCAGCTCTCAACACAATGCATAGTATTTATTATGTAGGCTTTCTTGAAATGGAAATTTATTGCTATATATTTTGAATCCTCTCATATTCTGCTGTGCATATAACATATCTTTTTTCTTTTCTTATATTAAAGTTTATGATATGTTTTTTCTTATGTATTTAAGCTTTAGTATTTAGGTCTAAAATAAAAAAAGATAAAAGAAATAACTGAAGTAACATTAATACTGTGATTACAAATACTGTGTTTATAGCAGAAGAGGGAAAACAATCATAACTGGAAAAAATTTTAGAGACAGATGGGACAAAATATAAACCCAACTCATATCTTTAAATGTGAATGGATAGGGGCGGAGCCAAGATGGCGGCTGGGAAGCAGTGACTGGCATGAGCTCCCCACCAAGTCCCTCCAAAAACCTATAAAAAAATGGCTCTGAACCAATTCTAGAGCTGCAGAACCCACAAAGTGGCAGAGGGAAGCAGGGCTCCA
>CM053622.1:813140225-813170717 GCA_028646595.1 Phalanger gymnotis
TGCCTATTGTTTGAAAACCTCTTTTTTTGACTAGGGGAATAGAATATGTCAGCTTACTTTCTTCCAATGGAAGGAATAGGATCTTTTTAATGTTTGTATCTGTCTGTATGTATGTTTCTTTGTTTCCCTTAGATGCAGAGGCCAGGTTTGAAGTGAACACGTCTCCTTTAAAGCTGAGCGTTTTTGTGAAAGAATCTCATCAGCAAAGATTGGTGAGGGATGGTCCCTGTGACTTCAATTTGAGAGAAATCTGTGACTGGGATGTCAAGTTAGAGAAAAGTCTAAATAATCACTGTGAGTCTGATAAAGAGAGAAAAGGTTTCTGCCAACATTCAGTCCTAATTCACTGTAAGAAAATGACTCCAGGAAATGACTGTTGTCAATATAGTGAAGAAAGGAAATGTTTTACTAAAAAGAATGGTTTTATGCATTCTTCTGAAAAGCCTGAAATGCAAATGGATCAAGGTAATCAATGGGAAATGGCCTTCAGCTTCAGTTCAGACATGATTAGACATCAGAAAAGTTATCCTGGAGGAATTCTTTATTTAGGAAATGAAAGTAGGAAGACCTTGATCCAGAACTCAAAGCTCAATGAACATAAAATTCACACTACAGGAAAACCTTATGAATGTAATCTGTGTAGACAGGCTTTCACTAATAGATCCGGTCTTAGTAAACATCAGAGAATCCACAGTGGAGAGAAACCATATAAATGTAATCACTGTGGAAAGGCTTTCGCACAGAACCACAATCTTTTGACACATCAAAAAATCCACACTGGAGAGAAACCTTATGAATGTAATTATTGTGGAAAGACTTTCACACAGAAAAGCAATCTTCTGACACATCAGAAAATCCACACTGGAGAGAAACCTTATGAATGCAATCAATGTGGAAAGACTTTTAGAACAAAATGCAGTCTCGATATTCACCAAAGAACCCACACTGGAGAGAAACCTTATAAATGTAATGAGTGTGGAAAGACTTTCACACAAACGTCTACTCTTTACCTTCATCAGAGAACCCACACTGGAGAGAAAACTTATGATTGTAACCAATGTGGAAAGACTTTCACAACAAGGTCCACTCTTTATTATCATCAGAGAATCCACACTGGAGAGAAAACTTATGCTTGTAATCAGTGTGGAAAGACTTTCACAAAAAAGTCCACTCTTGCTATACATCAGAAAATCCACACTGGAGAAAAGCCTTTTGAATGTAACCAATGTGGAAAGGCTTTTGCATATAGGGCGCATCTTGTTAACCACCTGAGGATCCACACTAGAGAGAAACCTTATCAATGTAATCAGTGTGGAAAGGCTTTCCGACAGAACTCTGGTCTTGCTGTACATCTGAGAATCCACACTGGAGAGAAACCACATGTATGTAATCATTGTGGAAAGGCTTTCACACAGAATTCCAATCTTTTGATACATCAGAGAATCCACACTGGAGAGAAGCCTTACGAATGTAATCTGTGTGGAAAGACTTTCAGCGTGAAATACAGTCTTCACGAACATCAGAGAATCCACACTGGAGAAAAACCGTATGAATGTAATGAATGTGGAAAGACTTTCACAAAAAGGTCCACTCTCGCTAGCCATCTGAGAATCCATACTAGATAGAGATGTTGTGAATGCAATCAACATGGAAAGACTCAGACGGTGCCCACTCTTTATCTACATCAGAGAATCCATACTGGAGAGAAACCTTTTGAAAGTAATCAATGTGAATAGCCTTTCCAAAAAGAACTGCAGTCTTCTTGTGGCAGAGATGCAGAGAAATCTTAGGCATGTAATCAATGTGGTAAAGCCTTCAAAGAGCAATCATCCCCTATTTCCCCTCGGAGAATTCCTATTAGATAGAAATGTTATCATTCTGATGAATGAGGAAAGGCTTTCAAATGGAATACAGAGCTTGTTTAACAGCAGAAAATTCATTCTGGGCAGATGTATTATATGGACTCAATAGGGGAAGGCCTTCAGCCAGAGATCATCTCTTACTTTACATCGGAGGATTCCTACTGGAGAGAAGCCTTAAGAATTTGCTCAATGGGGACATATGTATCTCTGGAAGATGGAGATTACTAGACATCTGGATGTTCATGTGGGAAAGAAGGCTGAGAAATGCACTGCCTTTTGTCAATCTCAAGTTCTTTATGTAAAGCCCATGCATGATTATACATTGGAGAAGTCATGCTGGAGGTAAAACTTATGGATCTAAGTAATGAGGGAAGGTCTCTTGCTGTGGTATAGACTTTGGTAGACATGCCAAATTTCATACTGTTCAAAAAGTTCTATATATATAATAAATTCTTCTTCGTAATCCTGTTTGTCATTACTCCTCTTCAAGAATGGAGGACAAACACAACATGTGAGCCTCTCCTCTCTCCTCTCCTCTCTTCTCTCCTCTCTTCTCTGATTGGACAATAGATCCCTGTCCTCCTAGCACAGAGGGAATATAAATACTATAGCAACTGTTTTCCTTTTGGGCAGGAACCCTGAGGGTCTTCCCCTCCCAGTTTGATTTTTTTTTTGAGTTTTTGATTAAAGGGGGCATCCGTTGATTAACTTCTTAAAGAGGCCTATTCATTGAATGGACATTACCTCATTCAAACTGAGAACCTGGAAAGACCTTAACCTGAAAGGGCCAGGGTCTCCTAATGTATCCTGGGCCATCTCCAGTCATCCTGATGAATATCTGGCCACTGGACCCAGATGACTCTGGAGGAGAAAGTGAGGCTGGTGACCTTCCACAGCCCTCCCTCCCTCAAATCCAAGTCAATTGCAAGTCATGTCATCATTTCCCTGATGTCATAGTCCTCTTTGAGAATGAAGGTCAAGCACAACAACAACACAACAACAACTCTTTAATAATATTCCATAACATTTATATGCCATAATATCTTTAGCCATTTACTAATTGATTAGTACTCAGTTTCCCCCTATTCTTTTGATGACACTAAATGTCATAGTATAAATATTTTTGTATTTCTTGGACATTTTTTCTGCAAAGATTTCTTTATTCAACAAGGCAGCACAGGGGTTAGTTTGCTGTGCCTGGAACCACAAGACCACAAGATGAATACTTACTAGCTGTGTGAACTTGGGCTCTTAACCTCTTCCTGTCTGATTTTCCCCATCTATAGAATGGGGATAATAACAGCAAATACCTCTTCAGGTTAATATGAGGAAAAAATGAGACAAAATTTGTAAAAAGCTTTCCAAGTATTAAATTGCAACGAAAAAGCTAGCTATGATACATTTCTTGGGCTCTAAGTCTCACAGTAGAGTTCATAGACTAGTCAATTTAGTTACTTTTCATTCAAATTTGTTTTCAGAACAGGGTAGAGGAAGTCACTGAGTGTAACAGATAGGGCACTGGGTTCATAATCAAGAAAATGGGTCAAATGCTGCCTCAAATACTCTAGCTCCCTATTTCTGGGAAAGGAATGACAACTTGGAGCTTGAGAAATTGCATAGACCAATATCATAGATAGATCAATAAATCCAAAGACACCAACTGTGGGGCAGTGCTTTACTAGTCACTACAAAATGATAGAAGAATAGAAAAATTGGAAAGCAGTCTGGCAGAAATTAGATATAGACTGATACTTTACACTATAACAAAACAAGTTCTGAAGGATACATGACTTAAATATAAAAAGTCCCTTCAAATATTGGAAGAACAATAAAGATCTATTTTTCAGTTTTGGATAGGGGATGAGTTCATCACCAGATGAGGAACACAGAGGATTACAGTAAATAAAAGGCCCATTTTCATCACATTAAAAAATACTCCAATGTACTTAAAATGTAAATTAAACAATTAACTAGGAAAAAACATTGCAGACAGTTTCCCTGACAGAGACTTTACTTCTAAAGTATGTGAAGAACAGATACAGATTATATTCAAGTCTATAAAGAAGACATTGTATAGAATAATATCAAGAAGTATGAACAGGCAGTTTTTCAGAAGAAGAAATACAAACTGAGCAGTTATAATTATGTTCCACATCTGTAATCAGTAATGCAAATCACTAGCGATTAGGAAAATTCTACGATTAGTAGATTGTTCATGTCAAAAAAAGGGTCTCATTCTGCATTATGACTTTGTCATGTACACCAGGAGACATATGGCATATTTCATCATTTGTACTCAGGTATAGCAGTTGCTCATTTTATCCATCAGAGTTCCTCAATCTTTCAGAGTTCTTTTTCTTTACCATATTTTGTCATTGTATAATTTTTAGCTGGTTCTCTTTCTGTTTGTGGAATGTCCCCAGGTTTATCTGAAACCATCCCCTTCATATTTCTTACAAGATAGTTATATTTCCAGGAAATTAACATACCATCACTTGTTTAGCCATTTGCCAACTGATAATAATCTCCTCAGTTTCTAATTCTTCACCACCCCCCAGAAAGGGATAAATGTTTTTCTGCACCCTTTATTTTGTTGTGGTTAAGACTAAATCCTCTCACATCTATCTTCCTTCCCCCTTCTGCTTTTTCCCCTTCTGTTTCCCTGTTTCGTGAAATGTATTTATGTACCTAAATCTGTGCATGTGTTTTGAGTTCTTTCTTCCAGTGTTCAGTTTAGATGAGAGAGGTTTAAATTTCAACTCCTCACCCCATTTGATCCTCCTCTGTGATACAGACTTCTACCTTTTCATCTTCCTTTTGTGAAAAAAATTTTTCCTAACCTCTTTCCTTACTCTTCTCCAGCCCACTGGGTCCCTATTTCCTTCCCTTTCCATTCTTTTAAGATCACCAAGACATTACAGACCCACTCCTAGATCATCTGTCTAATTCCTTTTATCAGCCTTGATGATGATCTGGGTTCAGAGGGAATGCATGTGTCAGTTTCCCATATTATATTGTAAGTTCATCTTTCTTTAGTGAATGATTTTTTTTATTTGTATTTCCTTTTTGTTTCTCTTTAGTCTTTGAATTTCATTGCCTTTTTATTTTGCAATAATCAGAAGTCCTCTATTTAGCTAAAGGTCCATCTTTCCCATTTGTTGAATTATACTTCTTTCTTGTGGGTAAGCTATTTTGGGTTCTAAGCGAATATCCTGTATCTTCTAGAGTGTTCCAAGGTCTTTGCTCCTTTGTTGCTAAGTCATGTGTGATCCTAACTAATGAAATACCCCAAAGGTGTAATGGATAAGAGTTAGTCTTCCCCCACCAAAAAAATATTATAAAAATGAGACCCCAAACTCTTATCCCCTGAGCACTACTCCATCTCCTTCTGGGTCCATGCTGCTGAGTGCTCTTAACTCCAAACTATGGGTATGTGAGTTAGTGTCTGTGACTTTCTCAGACTCCATTCTCTTCCCCACACTGCATGCCTTCCTCCACCATGCTATCCTGGTCTCCATTCCATCTGCCTCTGTAATTCTTCCACTTTGTGCCATTTGTCTTTGTACTTTCTGTGTCATTTTCCTGTCCACCCTCTGTGCCTTATAAAAGTGTAATTGAAGCATCATTCTCCAGTGTCATTATGGTTTTTCCCAGGAGTACCCAAAAACCAGGAGAATCTGACCCCATTTTTCAATTCCATAAATTAGTTACAACCCATTACAATATAAGTTACTGCGTACAATGTTCTCCTGGTCCTCACTTCACTTTGTATTAGTTCATATGTCTTCCCCGGGTTTTCAGGAAAACCATCCTCTTTCTTATATCACAATAATATTCCATGACAATCATACAGTTTTTTCAGCTATTCCCTAATCGATGGACAGTTCCTTAATTTCTCATTTTTTTACAACCACAGAAAGAGTTGCTATAAATTTTTTGTACCTATGGATTCATTTCCTTTTGATGTCTTTGGGATGCAGACCTAGCAGCAGTAGTGCTGGGTCAAAGAGCATGCACAGTTGTATTGCTGTTTTGGCATTGTTCCAAATTGTCATCTAGGAGCCACCTCCAGTCATCCAGATCTATATCTTCCCACTGGACCCAGATGGCTCCAGAGGAAAAAGTAAGTCATGGCATCACCTTCCTGATGTCATGGTCCTCTTAGAGAATGAAGGGCAAACAACAACAACGAATTGTCCTCCAGAATGAGTGAACCATTTCACAACTCTACAAAACCTAATTCTGACTATCACTTCCAGGAAATTTAAAAAAATAAGAGACTGTTAAGATGGTGATAGAACCAGTCATGTAGGACTAGGATGGATAGAAGATGAGGGGGCATGAGGAATGCGGATCATGCTGTTTCAAGTATAGATTACTAATGTTGATCACATTCCCTTCCCTCACCTTTGTCTTCTTTTTAATGATCCAGGATGGGCAAGGAAGAAAGGTTATTAGAAGATATAATGGAGATCATTAATTGTCAAAAATAAATGCTAATGGGATGATTTTACCTATCAAAACAGGAGGGTAGCAGAATGTATTAGAAAGAAGATATTGCAATCTGTTCTGTAAAGGAAACACCCTTGAAATGAAGATTCACACAGCATTAAAATGTAGGGATGTCATTTTGTGATACAATTTGGAACTATGTTCCCAAAGGTACTCAACTGTATAATCTAGTGATAAACTACTAGTAGACCCATAAACTGAAGAGATCAAAGAAGACCCATCCTTACAATGCAAAATTATGTTGAAATGAATATTGAAATATTGAAAAGAACTGGAAACGAGGATGGTGCCCGCATATTGGGAAAATTGCTGAACAAGTGATGGTCTAAGAACATAATAGCATATTTGAACTGGTGTAGAGAAAATCAGAAGAACTAGTAGAATAGTTTATGTTGTGACAGCACTGATTAATGTAATGAACAACCACGGCTCACAGTGGTTTCCAAAACTTTGTTCATAGAACCCTTTTCAACAACGACAATAATTAAAAGGGTGTTGTGAAGCCCTCTGATCATTTGATGTACCATATTTTAATTAATATTTAATATCTTTTAAAATATATTATGTGCTTATAATAATTACCTGAATAATATTTTTCCTTTAAAGTTCCAAATTAATAGTTTCATTATAGTGTATAATTATAAAATACAAAATTTAATTCTACCTTTAATTATGAAAATAAAAAATAAAATCATAAATATGAAATAATTGTGACATAACATAGAGGTTTTTGTAAGAATTTTTTAAATCCAGCAATAACTCATGTTTACTATTACTTGTAAGATTTCAATTCAAATTTATTTTATAGATTTTGTTGACTATAAATAACAATGTTTAGTCAACTGAGTTACAACTTAGAAGATGTTGAACATAATCTAAAATATGAAAATAATTTCAAAGTCAGACAATTTTCTTTGAACAAAAATATGCAGTATTTGTTTCAACAGCCAACAAACCCAGTCTTTGATTTGGTTCTGCATCAAGTTAATTTAATAACAACAAAACAATGACCATAGTAACTAGAATTGTTATAGTGCTTGCTATGTTCCAGGAACTGGGCTAAGGACTTTAGAGATGTTACTTCATTTGGTCCTGACCATAATTCTGTGAGGCAGGTATTGTCACTATCCACATTTTATAACTGAAACAGAAGCAAGAGCAAGTTAAGTGACTTGTTCAGGGTCACAATGCTTTTAAGTGTCTGAGGTAGTATTTGAACTCAGGTTTTCCTGACTCCAGGCCCATCGCTCTATTTGTCACACCACCAGATGTCTATGATTTATAAACAGAATACAGTGAAAATATTCATGCGCTAATTTATGAGAATTTTACAAGCTCTTTTGATGAGTTAGAAATTCATTTCATGAATTTAGCCCACAAGTTTTTAGCCCACAAACTAGCCTACAAAAGGACTAGCTAGCTACTACGTTAAAGATTTCTTTTTCTAATGGCTAATGACATGTGGTATATTAAACGGTAAATGTATTTGAAATTCTATTGCATATATTTCCTTGTTTTTTTAATGATGCCTATGTTTAAAACAATCAATGTGAGAAAAAAAATCTTCAAACATTACTTTCTTTTTTCTATCACTGACACACAAGCTATAGACTCCCACAGAAATGCTACTGAATGATTCATCCAGTTTGAAAACTAGTTCCTTTGAAAAATCCAGATAGAACAATAGTAATATAAGTTAAAATCAGAAAATAGCTTCAATGAGAGGCCATATATGAGACATGTTTTTATAGATTATGAGATGGTCCATGATGGTTTTTAAATGGCTTGTAATTAAAATGCCTAATGCTCATGGTTTTCAAAGAACATATTATTTGTACTGCAAGAATGGAAACATTTCTAACACCTTGATTTGTTGATTACAATGCTCGTGAGAAGCAATTACAAAGTAACTGTGGAACGATAGAACTATTCTGATACAATGTACAGAAAGCAAATGTGTATATGTGCATACTTTTGACAATCAATTGAGAACAAATTTGCTTTTAAATATCATCACTTTCTGGCAGTTTGGAAACAATTTGATCACAGGTTGAGAAAGTGAAAGAATATGTTGCACTTAGAAGCAGTCAGAATTTGATGTAGTCCCTGTATAAGCACCAAAATCATTGTATTCCTTATCAAGATAGTTTGGAATCACTGTGGAAAGAATGCTTTGTTCTTCAAACATACACATGTGTATTGTGTCAGAGGAAAAATATATTTGCAACAAAACAGGCAGTTACTATTTAAGGTGCAATTAAGGAAGGGTTTATGAACCTCTAAATTTCATTTATGTGCAGCAAATGGAATAATATTTTTGAATCTGAACTGGTTGTTGTCCTTTGTTTTCAAAGAAGACTAAAAGGACCTCACTATCTTGAGGTCAAGGTACAACATGTCCTGTTGTAGTAGATCAGTTTAAAATGAGTTAAGAAAACTCTACCACGAGGTTGGACACAAATAGTTCCTATGACTATTTTGCGTGGAGATGTCTAAATTTGTGCATCTCACATTTCTTTTTGAGCTACTGGGATTCTATTTTGCTTCTAGAACACAGTGCCTTCTTTGAGGAGGATATGCCGTACTGGGCAGTTCTGTGCCAGTGTCTTCCATGTCTCCCAATCAATTCCAAAGTTCTTCAAAGAGATCTTGAGACTATCCTTGCAGCGATTCTTCCGACCTCAACGTGAGTGCTTGGCTTCTGTGAGTTCTTCGAAAAATAGTCTTTTAGTCAAACATACTTAGAAACATACAAACATGCACTCTCTATAGTAGAGTGACTGCTCTTCAGTTCATCTGGAGAAAGGACCTCAGTGTCAGGTACCTTATCCTGCCAGTGATCTTCAGAATCTTCCGAAGACAATTCAGATGGAAGGGATTCAGTTTCCTGGCACAGCACTGGTAGACTGTGCAGGTTTCACAGGTATACAACAGTGAGGTCAGCAACGACTCTCCAGACCTTTAGTTTTGTAGGCATTCTAATACCTCTTCTCTCCCATATTTTCCTCCAGAGCCTCCCAAACACTGAGCTAATTGTGGCAATGCATGTGTCAACCTAATCATCTATGTACATTGATAGAAAATATACTGCCAAGGTAAGTGAACTTATCCACAGCTTTCAACATTTCTCCATTTGCGATAACCAATGGTTCCACGTTTGGATGGTGTGGTGCTGGTTGGTTGAGAACCTCTGTTTTCTTGGTATCAATTGTCAGGTCAAAATTAGCACAAGAAGCATAGAACAATCCATACTTTGTTGCATCTCAGCCTCAGAGGCTGCACTGAATGCACAATCATTTGCAAACAAAACATCGCGCACTAACTTTCACTCCACTTTAGTGTTGGCTTGTAGCCTTTTGAAGTTAAATAATTTGCCATCAGTGTAGTATCTATCCTTGGTGTCATTTTTGTGCTTGTTGAAAGAAGAAATGTTGGATATAACAATGAAAATTAGTATAGGAAAATTGAAAAGAGAAAACCTATTTCTTGGTTTAGCTTATAAAATTATAGGAGTGATCAAGTGATAGTACATCAAAACGAATCTATACATAAAAGCAGGAAGTTGACCTGAGTACAACAAAATAAAAAGTGTATTCATCAAAAGGTATTTGAAGAAAGGATGGAAAGTGAAATGGACAAACGTCATCTAGTGCTGGGGAAAGAGGATGCTCAGGCACAGGGTTTGAGTTCTAGTCTCAGCTGCAGTGATTTGTGCCGTGTTACTTAACCATTTTGAGCTCATAGCCTGAGTTATGAAGTGTAATGGGAATGCCTGCCCTGCCTGTTTGTTGTGATGATCCAGTCTTATTGTACATGAAGCTCTTTGCAAATGAAATCATCCTATGTATGTGAGCTTTTTGCACAAAATGCATTCTCAGTGAAAGAGATTTAGCTCAAATTGCTGAAGCAAGTTTGATTTATCATGAAAATACATGAACAAACTATGTCCATTGAGGATAAGAGGAAACAAAACACTTGAGAACAATCTCTTCAACTTGCAGCATGGGAGACCAGAATCTCAAAGTGGTGAGCATTGATTCCCTCCTTCGTCAAGTAGGCAATGCTCGCCATCTTCCAATTGAAGCCTGCAAATTGTAGGACCACAGCCAGGGATCCTGGCGGGAGGTCGAGAATTCCTCCATGAAGAAATGCACGGGGAAATGAACAGCAGCAAGTGCAAAGACCAGATTTGACTGGACAGATAGTCATGGGAACAACCTTTGTTTCTGGAAATGGAGGGAAGGCAGGAGAAAAGAATGTCTTGACAGGTCTTGTGAATGGAATTGGGTACAACCTCTAAAAGGAGGAGATTTGGAGAACATTATAAAACAAGATGACACTGGGATTATATTCCAGATGTACCCTCAGCCTGTGCACAGGTGCTTTCACTTGATGGTTTTATGATGCATGGTATGTTTGGAATTGTAATCATCTTCCTTCTTCAAGTAGCTGAGCAGGAACACAGGAATGTGAATCTTGGTTCTTCCCCCCTACTTCTCCTCAAGAGTGGGATATATATCTCCAGGGTACACTGAGGTACTTCTGTCACATCTATCTTCCAATGGTGCATACCTGAGCTGAAGGCTTGCTCAGTATTCTTTCTCAATATGACTTGCTCCTCATCTCTCCTTCAGTTGTTGTCCCTGTTCCAAACATCAATGATCAAAATTAATTTGGATAATTGCAGAACCTTAGAAAAAGTAGAGCCTGTGATCCAAGGATAAATATGCCTAATATGAGTCCTGTACCCATTCATTTTAGACAGCCCTGGGTTGATGAGGGAAGTTGGAACATGTGTTAGTCAAACAAATTGTTGACCAGCATTGGGCATTCACAGGCAGATTTTTGTGAAATCACTCTGTTCAACATTTTTATAGTAGAATAGTGTTCCGTTACAATAATATACCATAACTTGTTCCATCATTCCCATATTGATGGGCATCCCCTTAATTTCCGAATCTTAGCCACCACAAAAAAAGGGTTGCTATAGTTTGTTAAATCTCTTTGGGACACAGACCTAGTGGTGGTATTCCTAGGTCAAAGGTTATGCACAGTTTAGTAGTCTTTTTGGCAGAGTTCTAAATTGCTTTCCAGAATGGTTGGAACAGTTCACAATTCCACCAACAGTGCATTAGTGTCACAATTTTCCCACATCCCATCTAACATTTATAATTTTCCTTTTCTTTCATACTAGCAAATCTGATAGGTGTGAGGTGGTTAACTCAGAGTTGTTTTACTTTTTATTTCCAATTAATAAAGTTATCAAGCTTTTTTAAAAATATGACTATAGATATTTTTATTTCTCCATCTGAAACTGCATATTCATTTCATTTGACCATTTATCAATTGGAGAATGATTTGTATTTTTATAAATTTGATTCAATTCTCTATATAGTTGAGAAATGTAGTCTTTATCAGAGACACTTGCTGGAAAAATTGTTTCTCAGCTTTCTTTGAAAATTTAACATCATCAAAATTATGTTTCACATGTCATACTGCTCTCTTATCTCATTTGGTCATAAATTCTTCCCTTCTCCATAGATCTGACAGATAAACTATTCTTTGCTCTCCTCATTTGTTTATGGTGTCACCCTTTATATTCAAATCATGTACCCATTTTGACCTTATCTTGCTATATAGTGTAAGATGTTGCTCTATACCTAGTTTTAGTACTGTTTTCCAGTTTTCCCAGAAGTTTTTGCCAAATAGCTATTGTCCCAAAAGCTTGGGTCTTTGGGTTTATCAAACACTAGATTCCTATAATCGTTAACTACTGTGTCTACTACAGGCTACTACTCCTATTGTGTACCTAATCTAGTCTATACTACTCTATTTCTTAACCAGTTACCAAATAGTTTTTGATGGTTACAGCTTTATATTATAGTTTTAGATCTGGTAGGGCTAGACCATATTCCTTTGCATTTTTTTCATTAATTCCTTTGATATTCTTGACCTATTATTCTTCTAGATTAATGTTGTTATTTTTTTCTGACTCTGGGTCCTGTACTGACTATAATTTCACTAGTTCTTCCAGCAGCAACATAGAGATTTTTCCAGCAGTTATTGCATGACCAGGAGCCCAACTGGTGATTGGGGTGAGGATTTCTTAATAAGCCCTGCTGCAGAAGGACCAATCTTTCTTTCCTGTAGTTACTCCACTAACCAGCCTCTCAGTTTTTTGCTTACCTAATTCTAGAAATCATATCTCAACTCTGTCCCTAAAACAAAGGACCACATAATATCTCTCCAGTTATATAAGTGCCATCTTTTTAAATGCTAAAGATCAGTGATGTCATGAAATTCATAATTTAAGTTTAAAACAGGGATTCAATAAACTAAAGATTTATTAACAACTTACTGCTGCAATGATAGAAGGAATTTTCTCAATGGTGAGTACTTTATACCAATGAAATTATGGGTCTAGTCTCAAATCCTCAACTCTTCTATATGCATTTTGTCAAAAGACAAAAATCAAAATAGTCCCAGCCCAAAAGGAATTTTCATTCCATTTTGAACAAAGCTGTGAGAAGAAACAGATGCTTCTCTGTTTGGATCTGTAATGATGTTTTGAGCCTTATGACAATCTGCTATCAAGGTCACACTGAGTTGTTTCATGTCTCTTCCCACCACACTGAGTTGGGCATTTCTCTTCTGCTAAAGTCTTGGGTGTGCTCATGATATGCTGACTGGGAGGTCGTGACTCAGCCTAGTTTGGATGAAGGATCTTGTGCTCCTTGAAACCAGAAATACCTTTTTCAGTGACAGATGGGGGAGAAAAGATGGGGAAGAGAAGAAGCAGAGAAAAGTGAAGAAAAATGAGGACAAGAAAAAGAAGGGAAAGGAAGAGAAGAGGAAAATGAAGGAAGAAAAGAAGCAGAGGAAGGTAAAGAATGAGAAGCAAAAGAAAAAAAGATGAGTAGAGAAAAAAGGAAGAGAATGAGAGAAACGACAGTAAGGAAAAGGATGATGATGAAAATGTCATCTGTAGTGTAGAGAAGGATAATACAGTAGACAAAAGGAGAAGATGAGAAGAGAAAAGAAGAAAAAGGATACAAAAATGATTCACGTTCATGCAGTATTTCCTTTTTACACTGGAATTCCTCCATGACAATCTGATAACTTGTGCATTATTACTCTCATTTTAAAGATGAAGAAACTAAGACACTGAGGCAAGAGGGAGCATGCCCAGGATCACACAGTAATTATCGCTAGGCAAAATACAAGTCTGAGTGCCTTGATTACAAGTCCAGTACGTTTTCTAATATGCCATGTAGCCTGTCAACCCGTTTAGATCTATATTGTATATGGACAAAGGGTTAATTAAGAACTTTGATCAATTCAGACACCAATTGTGATTCCAGAGGGCCTCCATTTTAACTGAGACACTCTGTTGAGACACTTTGAGGCAACTCAATTTAGCTGCCATTACGCGGAGAACTGTATTTCATTCCCAATGAAATCTGAATTGAATTTGAACTCTAATTAGCTGGAAAACTTTTTGAGGAAAATTTCTGAGTGGCATAGAGAGACTTTGACTATCATCTTGAGAGAAGCGAATTGTTGGGCTGTTGTTCCATTGTTTGGGGTTGGTCAACAGTGGGAGTTCTTGATGAGAGAATTCTTGTTGATGTCTTCATTTTCCTGCCTTTGAAGAGTATGGGGCAATCTTTGCTTGTAACTATGATGCGTTGTTGAAATATTTATGTCTTTGCATCATTTTTTGACCTGGACTCAGGATGCTTCAATTTCCCAGATGGCCTCTTATTGACTCTCTCCAGTTTATCAATGTTCAATCCAAACTGTGGCATTAAGAAGTGAACACAATGGGTCAAATTTTGTCTGACTAGGGCAGAATACAATGGGACTATCACCTTATTTCTCAAAGCTGTGACCCTCTTATTATGGCCCAGGATCTTGTGAGGTTTTTGGCTTCCATATCACACCGTTGGCCCACATTTAAATCCCTAAATCTTTTGTTCAGACTTCTGGAGTCTGTTTCTCCTCAATGGAAAAGAGAGAAAAACCAAACTTTTGTACTAAGTATATATAGTGCAGGAAAACAAATATCTCCCCTGGCCATATCCAAACATATATCTCATTTAATTCTGGGTCTGTCACCTCTCTATCAGGAGGGCAAGTAGCATACTTCATCATGCGTCCTTTGGAATCATCTTGTCCTTTTCTAGATGTCTAGAACTAACCATCTAATTATTTATTCCAGAATTTTCCCCACAGAAACCAAAGTAAATTACACTAGCTTCCTTATTCTGCATGAATCTTGTTTTTGTGAAATTTCATTTTTGCATTTGTATAAAGCTTTACATATATCTTTATTGAATTCCATCTTCTTAGATTGAAGTCAATATTCTGGCCTTTCAAGACCTTTTTTGCTCTTGATTCCATTGAGATCTATCTGTCTGTCTGTCTATTTATTGATTGATCTATCTATCTATAGAGGCAGGGAGGGAAAGAAGGACAGAAGTGGAGAAAGAGAGAGAGACAGACAGACAGAGAGGGAGGAAGAGAAGGAAAAATTCATTATAACTTTTTTTTCTTCTGTAAATTGTGCAAGGAGGCCAACTATGCCTTTGTCTCAAATTCATTCATAAAATGTTAAACATTTAGAGCAAAATACAGATCTACCTGAAATCTCCTTCCAAGTTGACTTAAAACCATTAATGATTTCTTTTTGACATTCAACCAATTCTAATTCCTTTTCATTGTGGCATATTTAGCCCACACATCAACATCTTTTATACAATAATAGCATTATATACTTTATCAAATACTTTGCTAATTTATTTTATTTTTTAGTGCTGGTTTTTTAAAAAAAAATATTTTCAGTTCCAAATTCTCTCTCTAGCTCCTCCAGTGATTGAGAAGGCAAGCAACACAATACCCACTATACTGGTGGAATAATGCACAACATACTTCCATATTAGCAGGTGCTGTAAAAAAATCACAAAAAACAAAGAAAGTGAAAAAAAATCTGCTTCAATCTGCTGTCAGAGGTCATGAATTCTTTCTTTTGTCTCATAGTTCTTAGGTGTTCTATCCCCTATGCCATATAGATTATATTGGGATAGAGTGGAATATATTTTATGAAAAACTGAGGAAAGTCACTAAATGAATTTAGAGATATGTAAGAGAAGCAATTTTCTTTTGCTGTCCTAAGATATAGAGCATAAGAGTGGGTCAAGAAGTGAGGGAAACTGATGGGGAGATGGATGTACTCAATTCAACCAATATGCATGCATGATCACTATGTATTACTCCTAATGACAAAGCATTGTGATCAGTAGGAGGCAGCATGGTTTCACCATCAGTCCTTTGGAACTGGGGATCATTGTATTAATTAGAGTAGCTAACTCTCATTTGATTATTGTTATAACATTGCTGTTACTATATACAATGTTCTGGTTCTTTCACTAATACTTAAGAAACTATCTGCACCATATACCTTATTTACAATAATTCAAGTATAAGATCTTTGAAGGCAAGGGTTATTTCCCTTTTACTATTATTTTTTGCATATTCAGTGCTTATCACAGCATCTGACACATAGTAAGGCATTAAGAAAGGATTGTTGATTGATTATTGAACTTCTTTAGTAACCTTGTCAAGAGTGAAAATAAGGTCAATTTTGTATGACTTGTTCTTGATACAGCTTTGCTGGCTCGTTGTAATTTGATTGTCCTTTTCTTTTTAATTTAAATTCTATTTTTTCAGTTCATGAAAATCTGCCTCTTCTTCATCCCACCCTGAAGTTTCTCTTCAGTGAAGAAGAGAGAAAAACAAATCTCTTGTAACAAATCTGCATAGTGAAGCAAACCAAATTTCACTTAATATGTCTCAATTTTAACTCTGAGTCAATGAGCTGCCTCTAAGGAGCAGGGCAACATGTTTCATTGTGAGTCCTCTGAAATCATTTCTCCCTTTTCTGAATGTCCATGAAATAACATAATGTTATTTTGGAATGGAATGGAATAATTCATTTCAGAAATTTTCCAGGAATCAAAGTAAAGCTCACTGGTTTATATTTCATTAATTCTATTATTTTCTTTTATTCTAAAAATTGGAATATTTCTTCTCTCCATTTCTAGGGTACCTCTTCCAATCTCTATGAACTTTCTTGGGTATCATTTCCCACAGGCATTTTTATTCTACCATTTTCAGTTCAAAGGTCATTTTCCTTTGCAGAGAAAACAGAAGCAAAATAAAATTGGACACCTATGACTTTTTTTACTTTTTAATTTTTTTGATCAGAGAATCCACCTTCTTTTCCTCTCACCTCAATATTCTCATTTTATTAAAATGACAAACTCTGTTGTAAACATGTATAGTAAAGCAAAATTAATTTCCATGTTGGTTGTGTTATCTCATTCTGCACTTTGAATTTTTCACGTATCTGGAGATGGATAACATATTTTATTTTCCACCAGCTACTCTGCTTGGTTTCAACTCCATCATCATCTTCATCGTGCCATGACTGTGATAAAATCATCACTAAATAACCCCCGACCAGGAAACTCATGACCGTGGAGATTGCTTCAGTTTTGTTACTCATCTCTCATCAGTACCCTCAGTTGCTTCTGTCTCTCTGATTGGAAGGCTGGATGGTAGAGCAAAAGAATCCTTCTATAACCTTCCTTTAGAGAGGGCTCAAAACTTGAACCATATCTTCATTTGTCACCAGTTGCTTTGCTTGTTTTCAACTTCCCCATCATCTTCCTCATCACCCTCTTCCATACCTTCTGGCATTTTCATATTCCCTTTTTGTTTCCTTTTTTATCTTGTCTTTCCTTATTAAATTGTAAGCTTTCTGAGGGCATGGACTGTCATTCTTTTTCTTATTTGTGCTTAGCACAGTGCCTGGCACGTAATAAGTACTTGATATATGTTTAGCACACCATATTCTTCATTATTAGTCTTCTGAAATTGTGATTGGTCATTAAGCTGATTCTTTTCAAACTTGCTTGTTTTTACCAAATTTTTATCAATGTTTAAATTGTTCTCCTATAGAAATGGTTCTGTTCACTTCTCTCTGCATCAGTTCATACAAGTCTCCCCAGGTCTGTCTGAAAACATCTCTCCCATCATTTCTTATAGCAGAATAATATTTCATCACATTTATGTATCATAATTTGTTCAGCTATTCCCCAATTTATGGGCACCCTCTCAGATTCTTTTTCTTTGCCCCCTCAAAAATATCTATAAGTATTTTTGTATATCATTAGAGTTAGTTTGGCTTAGGAAAAATCCCTCCCTCTTGATACCCTCTCTAATTCTCCCTTCTCCCATTTCCCTTTTGAGTGAAATGTATTTCTGTATCCAACTCTGTGTGTCTGTTTACTCCTTCTGTCTCCGACCAATTTAGAGAGAGTGAGGTTCAAGTATCAGGTACTCCTCACCCCTGCCTCCTTGTTTATATAGATGCTATTTGAGCACCTTGATTAGAAGAAATAACTTTCTCTAACTTTCCTTTCAGTCTTTCCTAATGATGATTTTCTTTTCCTTCTCTATCCACTCTTTTTAAGATCATCAAATACAATAGAAGCACTCTCAAGCCTTGAAAGATTAGATTCTCTGTATAATCCCTAATGATTATAGCGTTTAGAGGGGACACACATATAATATTGGAATATTAACAGCTTTAATCCTTGTTTGCCCCCCACCTTTGCTGATTGTATTTACTTTTTTATGTTTCTCTAACTCCTGTGTTTAAATGTCAAAGTTTCTATTCAATACTTTTCATGAGAAATTCTGGGAAGTCCTCTATTTCACTAAAATCTATTTTCCTCATATGATAATACTCAGTTTCACTGAGTAAATTATTCTTGGCTTTCAGTATATATCGCTTGCCTTATGGAATACAACATTTAAATCTCTCTGCTCCTTTACAATGGTTGCTAAATTGTGGGTGATCCTGATTGTAGTTTCTCAATAACTGAATTCTGGCTGCTGGCAGTATTTTTTTTTCTTTGACTTGGAAGATCTGGAATTTGGTTGTGATGTTCCTGGAAGTTTTCAGTTTGGGCTATCTTTTAGCAGGTGACTAATGGATTCCTTCTATTTTCATTTGTACTCTGTTTATAGGACAACTATGCAGTTTCCTTTTAAGACTTCTTAAAATAGGATGTCTAGGCTCCTTTTTGTTATGAATTTCTGGAGATCTAATGCTTATTTTTTTTCTCCTTGATCTGTTTTCCAGGTTGGTTGTTTTTCCTATGAAATGCCATATATTTTCTTATCATTTTCAGTCTTTTGATTTTATTTTAATATTTCTTGTTGTATCAAGGAGTCATGAGTACATTCTAATTTTCAGGGAGTTTGTGACTTCGATAAAGTTTTATATTTCATGTGCCAAGCCATTAATTCCCTTTCCAATCCTTTCTTCTATTGCTGTAATTTACAGTCAACTCTCAACATTCATGCATTTAATTTTGGTGACTTCCAGCATTTGCATGATTTTATTAGTAACTTCATTTTTTACTTTTGCATTGGCAGCCATGTACATTTGAAGTTATGTTCAGTAGAGAAAAAGAAGAGAGGTGAGTAAGTTTTTGTAGAGTAAACTTGCCTTTGCTATGCTCCCATACTCTAATAACCTTAAATATCTCAAACAGCACAGGAAATAACCATTGCTGATGTATTATTTCAAGCTAGTGTGTTCTTTACCATCTCCAAAGTCATCTACCAAGGGTGAAGGACAGAATACCAGAGATGATATTTAGAACTCACCATTCTTGGGGTCTTCTGACAGCAATGGCTAAAGTTCCAGGAACCTCACCCTTGGTCTTCAGATGGTGGTCAAGGTAGAGAGGTCACAGCAATATAGGATAAAGTAGAACTCTCTCACATCACCATCTGACATTCAAGTAAAAAACTGTTTTCCTTTTAAGAATTTTATTTGCTTAGAGTATTTATGTTATTGTAGATTTTGTGGGCTACGAAAAGTGACTATTTTCTAAAATCACTTTTTTTTCAATTGAGACATTAGCACAAAAGTTCACAGAGTTCTAGGGAATTACTAGCAAGAAAAAATTGTTGCCGATTTTATTTAGTGTGCTGCATTTTATGGGTTATTTTGTGGTTACTGTGCTAGGAAAAGTACATATAATCAGAATTAATATTTTGTTATAAATAATTGTGTGCAGAAAAGTGTGTTTTCAACCATCTCTAGTGAAAGATTACAATTTTTGGTGGTCACAGGAACCTATAGGTTCGATGTATCAGCATTCACATTTTTGGCTTTTGCGCTGATTTCTAGGAACATTACCCTTGTGAAAGTGGAGGATCGACGGTGTTTTCCAAGTTTTCCTCTAGCACTCTCATTTAATTGATGAAAACATTTTTGAACTTTTAAAAACCCAAACTATTCCTTCATCTGTCCTAGACAGTCTACTTAAATTTGTGCCTGCATTATGTTTTTCTTTGAGGCTTTGTCTGTAGCTGTTTAAGAGTCAAGCTCTTCTTCTGGGTTTGTGTCATGAGCGTCCCTATCACTATGCTCCTTTTATGATGGGATTCTTTTTTTGTTTGTTTATTCATTCTTTAAGCTTACTTCCTAACTTTGGACTTGATATCATAGCTGAGTTCTGTGCATTTCTGGAGGGAAGGTCTCATCTAGTCCTGCTGTTGCTTTCTTGGGGGCTATTTACTGTTGTATTATTCCAGGATGTCAGGGATAGATCAGGCTGGGTAGCCACAAGTATTAAGTGCTCCCCAAGTGGTCTGATCTGGGGAAAAATCTAATCGTTGTCCCCGTGGTCTGAGCTGTGCTAATTCCTGAGCTGGATTTGTGCCTGAGCAACAGTAGAATGCTGCTGGACCTGGGTACTATGAGCCAGCTGGAAAGCTTTCTGGTTCAGAGTGACAGAACAGTAGGCTGCCCTTTGGTCTGGAAGTTCTTTCTTAATTATTTCTCTTCCAGTTTTAGATCGAGCTTAACACTGTAAATGAGATACTGCTCTGCTCCTGAAATCAATCATAAATTGTCACTGATTGCTTTCGTATTGGTTCTCCTCAGCCCAGGGCCAGCAGGGACTCGATACCTCAGAATGTCACTCATGATTACCAGTCTCCTTCTCAGTCTATGCTGGATCTGTGACCTGGAAGCAGACATTGTTGTTTTAGTCTTTCAGTCATGTCCAATTCTTTGTGACCCTGATTGACCATAGCATGTCAATAGTGTCCTTGGGGTTTTCTTGGCAAAGAAGTTAGAATGCTTTGCTATTTCCTACTCCAGTGGATCAAGGCAAACAAAAACTGAGTGACTTGCCCAGGGTCACACTGCTAGTAAGTGTCTAAAGCTGGATTTGAACTCAGTTCTTCCTGACTCCAGTCCCAGCATTCTATCCATTGAGCCACTGAGCTGGTAGAGATGACAAATTCACCAGTTGGCACCTCTTCCCATGTGGTGCCCCAGTGTGGTTCTGGATCTCTTCTTGCCCAGGTATTCAGCCTCTTCCTGCTCTACATGGAGGGCACTTGGCCAGACCTAGTGTCCATAGACTTCTACATCTGTCTCCCTATGCTGACCTGAGGAGGAAAACTGACTCACTATGACTTTTTCTTAATTTCCACATCAGGGTTTAATCTGGTTTTTTTTAGATCTGATTGGAAAAGGCTTTTTTGGGGGGAGAGATTGAGATTGGGGAAAGGGAGCTTACCATACAGCTTCTTGCTACTCTCGCTGCACCTTTTACTTGTGACTTTTCTATGCTGTCAGTCATTTTATGCCATTTACTTTGTGTCCATCTCCTAGGCTTTTAGTCCATCTCTTTTGTCCAATACAGCAATTTTAAAACCATTTTTGCCTCAGGCACTTACTAGCTATGTGGCCTTAATCTCTTAATGTCTATCAGGCTTAATTTCCTCATGTATAAAATGGGAATAATATTAACACCTACCTCCCAGGATTGTTGTGAGGATAAAATAATATTTATAAAGTACCTTGCAAACCTTAAATTGCTATATAAATGCTAGCTATTATTAGTAGTAATAAATTGGCAAATATCTTTTTTGAAAGCTTTAAACAGGCATTTAACAATTTAGGTAGTTTAGGGAGCTTCTATGCCAAGTCTGAAAACTAGGAGGCTCTATGTAATAGAATTGTCTTACATGACATATAAGTTGTTACAATTCTAAGTTGTCATCTAATTGAATTCAAATCTGTAAGCATGGCCCTTTTAAAAAGGGGTTTCATATAGATCTGTACTTAGACTCCACTGAGTAGACAATGGGGCCCCTCTGAAGGCAATAACATTATATTTGGAAAAATAATTTGATTCATTGTTTCTGAAAAGGCCATGATAAGAGAGGTCAGAAAGCCTTCCCCTGTTTCTTTAATTTGTGGTAAAGTACTGTCTGCAGCCCTGGCCCATTTTTTTTTCTCAACACTCAGTATTTAGATAAGTGAGGATTGATGTTTTAACTTATAGAGAGAAGCCACTGAACCCTTATTAAAAGAATCCCCAAAAGGAAAAGTCCTAAGAAGGTAATATTCAAAATCCCATGTCAAAGGAAATATATTCCGAGTATTGAGCAAGAAGCAGTTCAAGTACTAAAGGACCTCAATCAGGATTACATAAGACTAAACAGCTTCTTCCTTCAATAAGAGGGGATCTTGGAGTAGAACATTCTGAAAGGCAATAAACAGCTTACTAGCAAAAATAACTTACCCTAATTTTGACCCTTCCCTTCTCCCTTCCCTTCTCCCCTCCCTTTTTCATCCTTCTCCATCTTCCCACTTTCTCTCCACCCTTATTTGCCCTCCTCCTCCCTCCTTTTCTCTTGTCCTTCCCTTCTCCCCTCACTTTACCCTCCTCCCCCATCTTCTCCTCCTTTCTCTGCCCACCTCATGTTCCCCACCTCCATCCCTCTCCCTTTTCCCCTGTTTCACCACCACCCTTACAACTCTGGATTTTCTTCCATTCTTACTTGTCTCCTCCCTTCTATTCTCTACCCTCTCACCTCCCCCTCTCCTCCCCAAATCTCTTACTCTGACGTGGGTGACCTAGGGCTCCTACACTCTTCTGACTGGCTGCAAACCTCCTTTCTTGTTCAGTTTCATGCTCCCCTTCCCACACTCCTGCCCCCCACTGCATCGTTAGGTTTGGGTTGTGGAGCCCCATGGGCTCACATGCAGGTCAGAGTGGGGAGCATGAAGGAGCTCACAATGGGCCCCTTGTTCCTCACCACCAGGCCCCTCAGGAATCAGTGATGTTCAAGTATGTGGTCATGGACTTCGCCTTGGAGGAGTGGGGCTACCTGGACACTTCTAAGAAGGAACTTTAACTGGGCAGTGATGCAAGAGAACTGTTGGAACCCGGTGTGCCTGGGCCTTGCGGGTTCCATCCTGAACATGATCACTTAGCTGGAGTCGGGGGAAGTATATTGGATTCCAATGGGCAGCATCCTGAGAACCTGTTGGCAGCCCTCTGATGAAGGAGTCAGCTCAAAGGATGAGTATTTCAGTGGAAGACTTATCCCAGCAAATATTCTTGCGGGATGATCCATGTGTCTCCAAGGTGAGGAAAGCCTGGGGGTGTTACAGTGAGTTACAGGAAGAGCACAGCAATGAAGAGACATATTCTAGACAAGTAAAAGTAAATAGAACCTCCCGATGAAGTGAGAGGCTTTGAATATAGTAAATACACAAAAACCTCTAGCCCACAGCAGGAGGTGGCTGTAGTAATGAATCTCCACAAAGGGGATATCCAGAGAAGGAGCCTCCCCATGTATTCAGGCCAAAGACAATCTAATCAAATCTGTTTGCAAAAGAAGTATTTTAAGGTTAACAAATGTCAGAAAGCCTTCGGTTATGATTTTAATGACATTAAAAATATGGAAGTCACACTCGAGAAACTTCATGAAAGTGAGAATTCTTTTCTCCCAAATAATGAACTCACTCTACACCAGAGAACTGATACAGGAAAAAGGTGTTTTGAATTGACTAAAGACATTCTGTTAGAAGGAAGATCTTATTCAACACTCTAGTACTCGTAGTAAAAAGAAATCTTATAAATACAGCGAATGCGAAAAGGTCTTCCAGCATAAGGTAAGTCTTACCCAACACTACAGAACTCATACTGGATAGAAACCTCTCGAATGCAATGAATGTGGAAAGGCCTTTCACCAGAAGATAGATCTTACAGGAAGTTATGGTATTCATGCTGGAGAAAAACCTTCTAAATGTAATGATTGTGGAAAGCCTTTCCCCAGAGCACAACACTGACTCTGCATCAGAGAACTCACACTGGAGAGAAACCCTATGAATGTAGTGAATGTAGGAGGACATTACAATAGAGCTCTAAACTTTCTCTGCAACAGAGAAGTCATACAGGAGTAAAATCTCATGAATGCAGTAGTTGTGGAAAGGCATTCTCTCAGAAATTTATTCTCACTCATCACAGTATTACTTACAGTGCAGAAAAATGCAGTGAATGTGGGAAGGCATTCCTAGAAAACTCTCAACTTTCTCAGCACCAGAGAACGCATACAGGAATAAAACCTTGTGAATGCAGTGTGTGCGGGAAGACATTCTCTCAGAAGTTCCATCTTATTGATCATGGTAGCACTCAGAGTGGAGAGAAACCACGTGAACGCTGTGAATGTGGAAAAGTCTTCCGCTGGAAATCTTACAACACACTACAGAATTCATATTGTGGAGAAACCTTATAAATGTGATGAATGTGGGAAAGTACTCCCCTGGAGAACATCACTATCTCTACATCGGAGAACTTATTCTGGAAAGAAACTGTGAATTCAATGAATGTTCAAAGGCTTTCACCTAGAATGCATATCTTTCAGTACATAAAAGAATGCATGCCAAAGGGAAATCTTATTAATGTAATGAATATGGGAAGGCATTGTCTCAGATCAGAGCACTAACTCAACATTATAGAATTCATGACGGAGAAAAACCCTTGTTGATATAATTAATTAATTATATTGTTAATATATTTATTTCTCAGGAAGACTACTTGTTAAATTTACTTAATATTGGAAAGAAACCATAGAAATATAGTGAATGTGGAGAGCCCTTCAAAAAAAAAGAATAACTTACCCTACCAAGCTGAGTATAATCCTACCAAAAAAAAAAAGCCAAATCTATAATGGAATAGAGAACTTTCGAGCATTTCTCATCAAAAGACAAGGGCCCAGTAGGAACTTTGAAATAAAAACAGAAAAGCCAAGAAAACCCCCAAAAGGTAAAGTTTTTTGAACAGTTAGAAGGGGGTGTATGACAAAGTGCTAATGTTCCAATGGGGGAGACAAATCAAGCATCCTTATACAACCTAAACATCTGGAAAGAACATAGAGGGAATTAAGAAAAACAGAGATCAAGGGGGTGGGGGTGTTGGATTTGTTCTATTCTGGGGATTTGGAGGGGGGAAAGGGTTAAAAGCATTAAAAATACACTAGTTTAGAAAGGAGGAAGAAGGAACCTTCTATTTCTCATAATTGGGGTTCATGAGAAGAATATACAAATATGGAGAAAAAGATGGAGGGAGTCAGCATGAGGTGAACCTGTTACTGTATACAATATTCTCTTGGTTCTGTTCATTTCACTCCTCATTATTTTGTGCAAGTCTTTGAATGAATTGATGCAAAATTTTTAAATAAAATACTAGGAAGAAGATTATAGCAATATATCGCAAGGATCATACGCTATGACCAAGGGGGATTTATACCAGTAATTCAATATTATGGTTCAATATTGGGAAAACTATCAGCATAATTGGCCATTTCAATAAGACCAACACAAATCACAGGAATGTCTCAATAGATGCAGAAAAAGCCTTTGATGAAATACAATAATCATTCCTATTAAAAACATTAGAGAGCATACCTTAAAATGATAAATAATATTTATCTAAAACCATCAGCAAGCATTATCTGCAATGGGGATAAGCCTTCCCAATAAAATCAAGGGAAAAACAAGGATGTCCATTATCACCACTATTATTCCATATTGTAGTGGAAATGCTAGCTATAGCAAGAAGAGAAGAAAAGGAAATTGAAGGAATTAGAATGGGCAACAAGGAAACAAAACTATCACTCTTTTCAGATGATATGATATGCTTAGAGAATCAACTAAAAACCTACTTGAAATAATTAACAACTTTAGCAAAGTTGCAGGATACAAAATAAACCCATTAAATCATCAGCATTTCCACATATTGCCAGCAAAATCTAGCAGCAAGAGATAGAATGAGAAACTGCATTTAAAATAACAGTAGACAATATAAAATACTTGAGAGTCTACCTATCAAAACAAACCCAGCAACTATAATGGACACAATAACAAAACACTTTTCACACAAATAAAGTCAGATCTTGTTAAACAACTGGAAAAATGTTAATTGCTCATGGGTAAACCAAGCCAACATAATAAAAATGACAACTCTACCTAAATCAGTCTACTTATTCAGCATCATACCGGACTACTAAAAATTATTTTATGGAGGTAGAAAAATTATAACAAAATTCATCTGGAAAAACAAAATGTCAAGAAACGAAAAAAAACATTGTGAAGGAAAGTGGCCTAGTTGCACCAGATCTCAAACTGTATTATAAAACAGCAATTATCAGAACAATCTGGTACTGGCTAAGAAATACATTGGTGCATTAGTGGATTACATTAGGTACACAATACATTGTAGTAAATGACCACAGTAATCTAGTGTTTGATTAACCCAAAAAGCTAAGTTTTTGGAACAAAAACTCATTATTTCACAAAAATTCCTAGGAAAACTGGAAAACAGTATGGCAGAAATTAGGTATAGACCAACGTCTCCCACCAAATACCAAGATAAAGAAAACATAGCCACACATACACATTAAGGATCATACTGTAAGCAAATTAGGAAAGCATTAAACAGTTTATCTGTCAGATCTATAGCCTAAGGGAAGAATTTAGGGGTTAAAAAATATAGAGAGCAGAAGAAATATAAAATGGATCATTGTGATTATATGAAATTTAAAAGCTTTTGCACAAACAGAAACAATGCAGCCAAAATTAGAAGGAAGGCAGAAAACTGGGGCCTAGTTAAGATTATAGAACCTAAATTTATAGTGGAGCAAGGCATTCTGATTTCAAGATTTTCTCTATCTCCATTCAGCAGTATGTGATTAGGAATGATAGACACTGCCTTACTTGGAAGCACTAGTCCAAGGCTGAGACTTTCCTAAATGATCAATCCAATTTCCTTTTCTGATCTCTATTGCCCAATCTTTGTTTCCATTCTCAGAAAATCCTTGGCCACATTTATTTAGATGATCATGACCTTAAGGTTAGGGAGTTAGGAGGTAGAGACTCCCAGGCATCCCATAGCACCAGACCCTCCAGGATTCTAGAAGCCTTTGTGATCTCCAGCATTTGGTCTGGCTCAAGTCCCATCAGGGTTAGAATCAGACAAAGGTAACACCTGATAAGTAGCATTGTGCAAGAAAGAAAAAGGGCTTAGGACAGAACTGGCATTTGAATACTAGGTGGGAGATTAGAAACCAGGGACTGAAGTAGGGTTTAGAGCCCTGTAACAACCCTGTGTCCAGTCAGGCAAAAAACATCGATTAAGTACCTCCTGTGTTCTAGGCACTGTTCTAAGCTCTGGAGATATGAAGAAAGGCAAAAGACAGTCCCTGCTGTTAAGGAGCTCACAATCTAGTTTTCACATGTGGAAATGGTTTGAGAGTAAGTGACAGATCATGAAACTCACTCTTAGCTGATCCAAGCAAAGGAGAGTGCTTTGGTATAAAAATACATTAAGTTCAACAGGGAAATAAGTGCATAGAAGGAGAGAGGATAATGGTGGTTTAAGAAAGAAAGCAGAGTTGGGGAGAAAATTCAAAATCAAAATAATGATAACAACATTAACTTACATTTGTGGAGCAGATATTATATGGAGAGCACTTTTGAAGTACTTCATTTTATCTTTACCACAATCCTAAATGATGGGTGCTATTATTTTCCTCATTTCCTCATAAGGAAACTGAGGCAAAAAGAAGCACTCTAACTACTTACCAGAATTACAGAGCTAGTTAGTGTTGAAGCCAGATTTGAATTCAAATCTTCCTGACTCTAGACCTCATCCTCTATCCACTTTACCTTCCAACTACCTCATGGTAGAAAATAAGTTCCCATTATAGAAGCTGCTTCAGATTTTGTTGTTTAGTCATTTAGTTGTGTCCAACTCTTCCTGACCCCATGGACCATGGCATGCCTGTAAGGGCAAGTAAAGTGGGACTTTTTACTGTTTTTTATTTTGCAGTGCTTCTCAGCAATAAGGCAATCAAATACCTTTGATTGAGTCTTGCCTTTGTTTGTAGGAAGGCCCACACCCTTTTGCTATTTAGGTCACTAAAGGTGTGAAACCCTTGAGAGGTGTGAAGCTCTCAGGCCCTGAAGAAGCATACACACACACATACACACACTCTGAGATTAGCATTTTGTTTGGGGGCTTATTGAATAGGTGTTGGTGATGAGACTCTGGGTAGCCACCGAAGCATCACCACCCCTTTTGAAAACCCAGATGTTGGTGCTTCTCTTTCTGGTAACTGTTTGTATATTGCTTGGACAGATAGCTAGAAGCCTGTCTGCTGATCTGTGTTTATTTGCTCTGTTTATATAATACATACTTGTAATTTCTGTTTGTATTCTCTCTAAAGTTCAGGTTGCTGGCTTCCCCCTGCCCCCGAACTAAGTGAATGGTATATGTATGTTTAATTAAAGTGAGAATGTTAACCCCTCAAAGTTGCTTTCCTTAGAAAAGCAGATTAAAGAACCTGTGCTTGCAGCCCTTCTGTGTGCTAGCGTTGTTGGTCTTACACAGTCACAGTAGTCCAGTAGTCGCAAGCAGCATTGGTGTTACAATGCCACACTCTTCTATTCTCCACCATCTCCTGAAGTTTGTCAAAGCTCATGTTCATTGCTTCCATGATATTATCTATCCATCTCATTCTCTGCCATCCCCTTTTCCTTTTGCCTTCAATCTTTCCTATCGGGTCTTTTTCCAATGAGTCCTGTCTTCTTATTATGTAGCCAAAGTATTTAAGCTTCAGCTTTAGTATTTGCCCTTCCAGTGAATAGTCTGAATTAATTTCTTTAAGTCTTGACTGATTTGATTTCCTTGATGTCCAAGGGACCCTCAAAAGTCTTCTCCAGCACCACAGTTTGAAAGCATCACTCTGGTGCTCACAATCCTTTCCTTACAATCCAAGTCTCAGAGTCATGTCTTACTGCTGGAAAAACCATAGCTTTGACTATACAGTTCTCTGCTTTTTAGTATGCTATCCAGATTTGCCATACATTTCCTTCTATGGTGCAAACATCTTTTAATTTAATGGCTACAGTTGCCATCTATAAACCCAAGAATATAAAGTTTGATACTGCTTGCATTTCTTGTCCCTCCATTTGCCAGGAAGTGATGAGACTAGTTGGCAAGATCTTAGTTTTTTTATATGTTAAGCTTCAAACCAGGTTTTACACTCTCTTCTTTCACACTCATCAAGAGACTTCCTAATTCTTCTTCACTTTCTGCCATCAGAGTAGTATTGTCTGCATATCTGAGATTGTTGACATTTTTCCTGGCACCCTTAATTCTGGCTTTTGATTCATCCATCCTGGAATTTTACTTGATATATATTCTGTATATAAGTTAAATAAATGTGGCAACAATATTGGTACCTTGTTATATTCCTTTACTAATCTTAAACCAATCTATTGTTCAATGTTTGGTTCTAACAGTTGCTTATTGGCTGGCATATAAGCTCCTCAGAAAACAAAAAAAGTGTGATGGTTTGGTATTCTCCTTTCTTTGAGGACTTGCCATATTTTGTTGTGATCCACATAGTTAAAGGCATTAGCATAGTCAATGAAGCATAAGTAGATGTTTTTGTGGAACGAACTCTCTTGCTTTGTCCACAATCCAGAGAACATTGGTGATTTGGTCTTGGATTCCTCTGTCTCTTGGAAAATCAGCCTGTATTTCTATAATTCTCAATTCACATATTGCTGAAGCTTAGCTTGCAGAATCTTAAACATAACCTTGGTTGTGTGTGAAATTAACACAATTATTCCATAATTTCAATGTTTTTTTCTCATTGCCCTTCTTTAGGATTGGGATCTAAATTTATCTCATTATCAGGCATTGTAGAATTTTCCAAATGTGCTGGTATATTGAGTGCATCATCTTAAATGCTTCAAATAGGAAAGATTAAAAAGATAAGAGACTTTTAAGGCAGTGTTATGAGTAGCTGTCTGGGATTAGGATAGATGGAAGATAACCTGGGATAAGGAGTGTGGGTCATGCCATGTCAGTTTAAGATTACTAATGGTGATTCAGCTTTTTCCCCCCACCTACTTTTTGTTTTTAATATTGAAGCAGAGGCAAAGAAGAAAGATGATAAGAAGATATTATGGAGAAAACATAATTAATTGTCACAACTAAATGTATATGAAATTAATTGACTGAAAAAAAAGGCAGGTGATAATATATATTGGGAGCATCTGGGTGGTACAGCACTGGGCCTAGGGTCAGACCTGAGTTCAAATCCAACCTCTGACACTTACTAGCTGTAGCACCCTGGGCAAATCACTTAATGCTGTTTGCCTTAGTTTCTCCATCTACAGAAAATGAGCTGGAGAAGAAAATGGCAAACCAATTCAGTATCTTTGCCAAGAAAATCCCAAATGGGGTCATGAAGAGTTGGACATGGCTGAAATGACTGAGGTACAACAAGTAAAATACATTAGAAGGTATAACCCAAGAACATGTTGTTTATAAGAAACACCCTTCAGAAAAAGATTCACAGAGCATTGAAATGAAGTGATGTCATTCTGTATTACAATTTGGAACTATGCCTCCCAACTCCCTCAACTGTATGTCGTTTGACCCATTGGTAACCACTAGTCAATTTCTAAACTAATGGATTGAGAGAGGAAAAAAAAAAACCTATATACAAATGTGTTGGTAAGGCAAAATGGGCTCCTTAGAATGGGTTCCTTAGCACTTCAGGAGTTTGGCTTTTGTTTACTTTGAGTGAAAGTACTTTCAGCTGTTAAGTGCTAAGCCCCAGGCCCAAAGCCCTATCAGGTGTGAAACCTGTGTGG
>CM053622.1:813171217-813192982 GCA_028646595.1 Phalanger gymnotis
GGAATGGGGAGGCTGGTTCACGGATCTGCTGCGGTGGGGCCCAAATAAATGTTTTGTTGCGTTCTACTTAGAGAATCTCTCATACCTTGTGATTTCGAACCATTCAAACATATACATGATTATATTTGAGATTATAAATTCAGCCTTCCTGCTACAACAAAATGCAAAATTATAGCTGTTGTTTTTTGCTGTTGAAAAGAACTGGTGAAGTCATACTTAAGGGAGCCAAGATGGTGGAGTAGGCAGTAAATCACTGTAGCTCTCCCATATTCACCTCCAAACCACCATAAAATAGCACCCCGTAACAAATCCTGCAATAGCAGAGACAGTAGAAAGACAAGATGGAGTGGTCTTATAGCCCAGGAGACTTGGAGGATTGGAAAGATAGGTCCATCTCACTTGTAAAGGGAGAGTGCATTCCAGGACAGGAAGCATTCCAGCAAGCCAGCAGCAAGCCCCACCTCATACACCATTGGGAGGTTCAGAGCCCCACTGTGGTGAAGCAGGCAAACACCAAAACCAGGAGCTCCTCCACATACCTTAGCATAGCCAGGGGAACTGGAAGACACCACCTCATGCTTCACTGTAGCCATGGACAAACAGGTATCTTCCAGTAGCCAGATCTCCATGTGCAATCCTGAGCAAACAGGTACCTTCCAGGTGCCAGACCTCCCCATGCTTCAGTATAGCCCCAGGTAACTGCATATACATCCCACTGGAGCTCAGCACATACCAGACACCACTACCAGGACCCCAGCTCAGCACCAGGTAAGCTGGAAGTCCCCTGCCTCCAGCAGCACCAGCCACCCTCCCACCCTACTCCCCCAAGACAGCATTTGACATAACAAGAAGCCTGAGACAGAGCTCCTTCCACTCTGGAGAAGAGATCAGATTTAAAAGAAAGGAAAAAGGATGGGAAAAAAGATGAGCAAAAAAACAACAAAAAATAATCTGATCATAGAAAGTTATTATGGTGACAGGGAAGACCAAGACACAAACTCAGAAGAAGATAAAGATGTCAAAACATCTATGGGCAACCCCCCACTTCCACCCCCAATGGGAAGTGGTCTCAAGCCCAGAAAGAACTCATGGAAGAATTCGAAAAGGAGCTAAAAAATCATATGAGAGAAGTAGAAGAAAAATTGGGAAAAGAAATGAGAACGATGCAACAGATTTGTGAAGAAAGAATCAACAGCTTGGAAAAATGCTTAAAAAGTAGAATTGGCCAAATGGAAAAGAAAATACAAAAATCTCCTGAAGAAAAGAACTGGAAACATAGGTGATGTCCATATATTGGGAAATGACTGAACATGTGATCTTCTAAGAACATAGTTGAAGATCGGTGAGCCTAAAATATGATGAAAAGAAAGTTTTAGAGAAATCTAGGAAGAGTTGTCTAAACAGATAAAGAGAGAACTGAGCAGAACCTGATTTTCACTGCATAATTACAAATTATAAAATTTTGAGCAATTTACAATTTGAAAATCTAATGTAGGGATTTCTGTAAGAATTTTTAAGCAATCCAATAAGACTTCATGTTTAACTATTACCTACAAGACTTCAATTTAAATATCTTTATTTTCTTTAGCAGCATGATATATAGTATATATTATTTAGATATAATATATAGTACATATATTGTATAGCAGTTTTTTAATCAAATAAGTTACAACTTAGATGTTGAACATAATATAACATAGCAATTCATTTCAAAGTTAGATTTTTTTCTTTGACAAAAGTTTGTAATATTTGATTCAACAGCTGACAAACTCAACCTTCAATTTGGTGCAGAGCATCAAGTTGATTTAATAATGATAATAATAACAACAAATAAGTGACAATAATAACTAACATTTATAATAATAACAACAAATAAGTGACAATAATAACTAGCATTTATGTGCCAGGCACTTTAATCCTTACAAAAACGCATATAGTAGGTGCTGTTGTTATCCCTAATTTTCTTTTTTCCCCCCAAAATTATTTTATTATTCAATATTTTAGTTCTCAACATTGATTTCCACAAGATTTTGAGTTATAAATTTTCTCCCCATTTCTATGCTCCCTGCACTCCAAGGTGGCATATATTCTGATTGCCCCTTTCCCCAGTCAGCCTTCCCTTCTGTCACCCCACTCCCCCCCATCCCCTTTCCCCTTACTTTTTTGTAGGGCAAGATAGATTTCTATGCTCCATTCCCTATATATCATATTTCTCAGTTACATGCAAAAACAACTCTTTTTTTGAGTATCTGCTTTTAAAACTTTGAGTTCCAAATTCTCTCCCCTCTTCTCTTCCCACTCCTCCCTAAGACAGCAAACAATTCAACACAGGCTACACATGTATCATTATGTAAAACACTTCCACAATACTCATGTTGTGAAAGACTAACTATATTTCCCTCCATCCTATCCTACCCCCATTTATTCAATTTTCTCCCTTGACCCTGTCCTTTTCAAAAGTATTTTCTTTTTATTACCTCCTCCCCATCTGCCCTCCCTTCTGTATCTCCCCTTTTTTATTCCCTTCCCCCTACTTTCCTGTGGGCTAAGATACCCAATTGAGTGTGCATATTATTCCCTCCTCAAGTCAAATACAATGAGAGCAAGATTCACTCATTCCCCCTTACCTGCCCCCTCTTCTCTTCCAACAGAACTGCTTTTTCTTGCCTCTTTTATGTGAGATAATTTACCCCATTTTATCTCTCTCAATATATTCCTCTCTCACACCTTAATTTAATTTTATTATTTTAGATATCATCCCTTCATATTCAACTCACCCTGTGCCCTCTGTCTATATATATATGTATATTCCCTTCAACTACCCTAATACTGAGAAAGGTATCATTAATTACACACATCATCTTCCCATGCAGGAATGTAAATAAAGCAGTTCAACTTTAGTAAGTCCCTTATGATTTCTCTTTCCTGTTTACCTTTTCATACTTCTCTTGATTCTTGTGTTTGAAAGTCAAATTTTCTATTCAGCTCTGGTCTTTTCACTGAGAAAGCTTGAAAGTCCTCTATTTTATTGAAAATTCATATTTTGCCTTGGAGCATTATACTCATTTTTGCTGGGTAGATGATTCTTGGTTTTAATCCTAGCTCCTTTGACCTCTGGAATATCATATTCCAAGCCCTTCAATCCCTTAATGTAGAAGCTGCTAGGTCTTGTGTTATCCTGATTGTGTTTCCACAATACTCAAATTGTTTCTTTCTGGCTGCTTGTTTCTGCTTGACTTGGGAAGTCTGGAATTTGGAGACAATATTGCTAGGAGTTTTCTTTTTGGGATCTTTTTCAAGAGGGGATTGGTGGATTCTTTAAATTTCTATTTTACCCTCTGATTCTAGAATATCAGGGCAGTTTTCATTGATAATTTCTTGAAAGATGATGTCTAGGCCCTTTTTTTGATCATGGCTTTCAGGCACTCCAATAATTTTTAAATTATCTCTCCTGCATCTATTTTCCAGGTCAGTGATTTTTCCAATGAGATAGTTCACATTGTCTTCCATTTTTTCATTCCTTTGGTTCTGTTTTATAATATCTTTATTTCTCATAAAGTCACTAGCTTCCACTTGCTCCAATCTAATTTTTAAGGTGGTATTTTCTTCAGTGGTCTTTTGGACCTCCTTTTCCATTTGGCTAATTCTGCCTTTCAAGGCATTCTTCTCCTCATTGGCTTTTCAGAGCTCTTTTGATATTTGGGTTAGTCTACTTTTTTAAGGTGTTATTTTCTTCAGTATTTTTTTGGGTCTCCTTTAGCAAGTCATTGACTTGTTTTTTGTGGTTTTCTTGCATCAGTCTCATTTCTCTTCCTAATTTTTCCTCTACTTCTCTTACTTGCTTTTCCAATTATTTTTTGAGCTCTTCCATGGCCTGAGGCCAATTCATATTTTTTCTTGGAGGCTTTTGATATAGGCTCTTTGACTTCTTGACTTCTTCTGGCTGTATGTTTTAATCTTCTTTGTCACCAAAAAAAAGCTTCTAGAGTCTGAACTGAGCCTGCCTCCTTTTTTGCTGCCTGGCCATGTTCTCAGCCAACTACTTGACCTTTGAGCTTTTTGTCAAGGCATGACTGCTTGTAGAGTAGAGAGTGTTTTGTCCCAAGCTTTAGGGGCTGCACTGCTACTTTCAGAGCTACTTCTACACAGCAAGCTCTGTCAATCCAAGCAGGGCAAAGCTGCCTTGGAGCCAGGAAAGCTCTCCTTGCACTCCCACTCCCATCCACTGCTTGATTCCTCCCATCGTGTGAGCCATGGACTCGGGAAGCAGCTGACTCTGGAGCTCTGGAAGCTGCTGCAGGAGCTTCCTGTTGCTGCCACCACCACTGCGCTACCTCTGTTACCCCCAGGGCTGGGGCCAGACCGCTCTCTGACTTGACACAGCAGTTTTCCCACTAACCTGTTCCATGGTCTTTGGCATTTGTGGGTTGAGAAGTCTGGTAACTGCCACAGCACAATGATTCATGGCCCTCAGGCCTGCTCTGGCACACTCCTCCTGGTCTGGTCCATCCTGGCATGGCCCACACTGGGCTGCGCTCTGCTTCCAGCACCATGAGATAGACCCTTTCCAGTGACCATCCAGGCTCTCCTGGGCTGGAGACCTACTTCCTTCTGCTACTTCATGGGTTCTGCAGCTCTAAAATTTGTCCAGAGCCATTTTTATAGGTGTTTGGAAGGATTTGGGAGAGAGCTTAAGTGAGTTCCTGCTTTCCAGCTGCCATCTTGACTCTGCCCCCCTATCCCTAATTTTCAATTGAGGAAACAGAGGTAGGCAGAAGTTAACTAACTTACCTAGGGTCATAGTGCTAGTAAGTGTCCAAGGTGGGATTTGAACTCAGGTCTTACTGATGGCTAGGTCCAGTGTTCTATGCAATCTGCCACCAGCTATATTTTGATTTATAACCAGAGTACAGTGGAAATGCTCACTCACATATGAATGAGGTAGGAAACAGGAGGAGAATTTTATAAGTTCTCTTGCTGAGAGATAGAAATTGATTTTTTCTTTTTTATCCCTGAAACTAGTTACCAAAATGAATTTCCAGCTCCTATATAAAAGATTTATTTTTGTATTGGTTAATTACAAGTACCATATTCAATTTTAAATTTACTTGAATTTCAATTGCATATACACACATATACACACACACACACACACATATGTAAGGAAATAACTCTTCAGATTTAACCTTCTTCTTTTTACCACTGGCATACCATCTACATTCTCCCAGAAATTCTACAGTAAGATTGACCTGCATTGCCAAACAGTTCCTTTGAAACCCCACCAGAGAAGAAAAGTAACATAAGTAGAAGTTAAATTCAAAGTAGAAAATAGCCTTTACACTGAAATGAGAGGCAATACAAGGTCTGTTTTTGCAGAATGGTGGAGATGGTCTTTGATAGTTTCAAGATGATTTATAATGCCATATCTAGTGATCATGTTTTTTTCAAAGAGCCTGCCATCTGCCCAGAAAGAATGCAAACAATGGTAAGATTTTGATCTGCTAATTATAGCACTGCTGAGATTCAACTGCAAGATAAACCTGGAATGAGGGAATTACTCTAGTGCAGTGTACAGCAAGAAATCAGGTTAGATATATGCCTGAGCCCATCCACTGGGAATTGATTTGCACTTGAAGACCAAGCTTTTCTATCAGTTTGGAAACAATTGGGTGACATGTTGAGAAACAGAAAGAATAAGTTGAACTTAGTGAAAAATGGTCAGGATTTGATGTAATCACTGCAAAATTTTTGTTTGCCTGATCATGATGGTTTAGAATCAGTGCACAAATGCTTCACACATGCATGTGGTCATTGTCCCAAAGAAATATACATATATACATATATATAAATATATAAAATGTATACATATATATTATATATATACATGCAATACAATTGGGCAATTATTTATTGCTTAAGGTGCCATTAATAAATTTTTAGCTTAAACATCTTGGGCCATTGTCACAAACTCCCAGAGTTCATGCTTTCCTTCTAATCTTGGTTGCACTGGTTTTGTTAGTGCAAAACTTTTTAAATTTAATATAATCAAAACTATCCATTTTACGTCTCATACTGCTCTCTATCTCTTGCTTGATCCTAAATTCTTCCCTTAGCCACAGATCTGACAGGTAAACTATTTCTAGCTATCCTAATTTGTTTATGTCATAACCCTTTATGTACCCATTTTGACCTTATCTTGTTATATGGTATAAGATGTTGGTCTTTACCTAGGTTTGGCCTTAACTGTTTTCCAGTTTTCCCAGCAGTTTTTGTCAAATAGTGAGTTATTATCTCAAAAGCGTGGATCTCTGGGTTTATCAAACACTAGATGACTATAGTTATTAACTACTGTGTTTTGTGTACCTCTATTACACTGATACATTACTCTGTTTATTACAAAATACCAGATTGTTTAATATCTGATATAGCTAAGCCACTTTCCTTCACATTTTAATTTATTACTTCCCTTGATATTCTTGACCTTTTGTTCTTCCAGATTTTGTCATTTTTTAGCTCTATAAAATAATTTTTGGTAGTTTGATACGGTGTTGAATAAGTAAGAATTTAAGTAGAATTACTACTTTTATTGCATTGGCTTGGTTTACCCATGAGCAATTAATATTTTTCCAGTTGCTTAGATCTGGCTTTATTTGTGTGAAAAGTGTTTTGTAATTGTGTTCATAAAGTTGCTGGGTTTGTCTTGATAGGCAGACTCCCAAGTATTTTATATTGTCTAAAGTTATTTTAAATGGAATTTCTCTTTCTATCTCTTGCTGCTGGACTTTTTTGGTAATAAAAATGTGGTTGATTTATGTGGGTTTATTTCGTATCCTACAACACTGCTAAGGTTGTTAATTATTTCAAGTAGGTTTTTAGTTGGTTGTCAAGGATTCTCTGAGTGTACCATCATCTCATTAGCAAAGAGTAATATTTTTGTTACCTCACTGTCTATTCTAATTCCTTCAGTTTCTTTTTAAATTTTGTTCTTATTGCTATACCTAGCATTTCTAGCACAATATTGAATAATGGTGGTGATTATGGGCATCCTTGCTTCAACCTTGATTGTTATTGAACCAACCCTGCAATCCTTGTACAAATCCCACTTGGTCATAGCTGTAATCTCCTTGCTTGTATTTTGTTTAAAATATTTGCATCAATATTAACTATGGAAATTAATCTTTGCCTATTTTTCCAAATAGCCTATATAGTTTTGGTATTAATTGTTCCTTAAATGTTTGATTATTAATTCACTTGTGAATCAATCTGGCCCTGGGGATTTTTTCCTAAAGAGATCATTGATATCTTATTCAATTTCTTTTCCTAAGATCAGTTTATTTAAAAATTCTATTTCCTCTTCTGTTAATCTGGACAATTTATGTTTTTGTAACTATTCATCCATTTCACTTAAATTGTCAGATTTATTGGCATAACATTGGCTGCTAATAATTGTTTTAGTTTCATCTTCATTGGTAGTAATTCACTATTTCTGTTTTTGATACTGGTGATTTGGTTTTCTTTTTTAAAAAATAAAAATAATGAATAGTTTATCTATTTTGTTGTTTTTCTTTCATAAAATCAGAGCCTAGTTTTTTTAAATTTCAATACTTTTCTTAATTACGATTTTATTAACCTCTCCTTGGACTTTCAGGATTTCCACTTTGGCATTTAATTGGAAATTTTAATGTTTGTTTTCTAGGGTTTTTTTACTTGCACACCTAATTAATTGATCTGCTCTTTTTCTCCTTTATTGACATTTACACTTAGAGATATAAATTTTCCTCTAAGTACTGCTTTGGCCGTATCCCATAAATTTTGGTGCATTATCTTATTGTAATTCTCTTTAACAAAATTATTTTTTTGTGATTTATTCTTTGAGCCACTCATTCTTTATTATTAAATAGTTTCCAATTCATCTTTAATCTCTTTCTATAGTCCTTTATTGAATGTAATTTTTGTTACATTATGGCCTGAAAAGAATAGGGAAGAATAGGGAAGTTGGGAAGGAGATTAAGTAAGAGAGTAGAGCATTGACAGAAGGGCAAATTGTGCGAGGCAGTGGGCAGAAAAGTGAGCAGAAACAAAACGTTGGTGAGGAGGGAAAGGATAAAAGGAGAAAGAAGACAAACAAGAGGAAAAATAGGATGGAAGGAAATACGTAGTAATCATAACTGTGCATGTGAATGGGATAAACTCTCCCATAAAATGGAAGTGGATAGCTTAAACTAAGCCTCTTTCCCATGGGCAGGTCTATGCCCTACAGTTCCACTCACCTTCAAAGTTCAGAGGCTCCTTCAGCAAGTCTCTGCCATCAAAGGTCTCCCTTCTGCTCTAGAGGTCTCCTCCCAACTCTTTTAGGTCTCTTGCCAGCTCTTTTAGGTTTCCTCTCAGCTCGACACTCACAGCTCATTTTTCTTCATCTCTTCTCTTCATTCTCTCAACACTGGCAGCTCTCTCTTGATTTATTCTCTTCAGTGCCCTCTTGATGTCTGCTTCTCTCACACTCTGGGCTCTCCTTATATATACAGTTCCAGCCAGCATCTGATTGGCTAGAACTCAGGTGTCTGATTGGCTGAATTCATGCACATCTGACTGGCTAAAACTCGATGCACATTCAATCCAGCAAAAGTCCCACTTTGCTTGCCATTACAAACAGGCAAAAGTCGAGTTTCTACTCTACATGAATCTGTAACAAATGATACACCCCCTGAACCAAGGGCAACAGTTGGTACAGTCCTTGGTAAAATGGAATGACAGAATATGATGGACTAACTGAAGAACAGAAGAAACATGCATGGTTTACTGATGAGACAGAAAAATATTTGGGCCATGAAAGGCATTGGAAAGCAGTAGCCTATAACCCATATACTAAGCGAACTTTGGAAAGTACAGGAATAGGTGGAAGTAGTCAATATGCTGAACTTAACGGCAGTACAACAAACTATCAAAGCAGAACAAGGACAGTGTCATGTAGATTCATGAGCGGTAACTACATGGATGCCAATGTGGAAAAATCAGAATTGGGAAATTCATGGTAAACAAGTTTGGAGGAAAGAATTACGGGAAGATGTATGGGACATGTCTTTGGTTACTAATTTGCCAGTTTTTCATGTAGACACTCACATGACCCTCACTACGCCAGAATGTGAGTACAACGCACATGCTGATCTACTAACAAAGATTGCTTCTGAACATATTGTCCCTATTCTGACAACTGATGATCTGGTACTAGCAAAATGAGTCCATCAAATGGCCAGCCATTTAGGGGTCCAGGCCACACACTGGTGGGTACAAGATCTCTTATTCATTGTTAAAGCAAGTAGCAGAGGAATATGTCAATTAGAAAAGGAACAAACTGTTCCTAGGGTAGTAGCTGGAGAAATAGCAAGGGGAAAAGTTCCAGCCCAAATTTGGCAGACAAATTATATTGGACCACTACCCCCAACATAAAGGATGTAAATTTATATATACTTCTGTTGACACCTATTCAGGCATACTAGTGGCTTGTCCTTATAAGAATGTGACTCAGAAAAATACCTGTAAAACTCTAGATATCATAAGTTTATATTATGGCACCCCAATGCAGATTCAGAGTGACAATGGGTCACATTTCAAAGGTAATGAGATGAAGAGATATTGTATATTGAACAATATAGAGTGGATATAACATATTCCATATTATCCACAAGCATATGAGTTAATTGAAAGAATGAATGGATTACTGAAAGAACAGCTGAAGCAGTTAAGATCTAATAATTCACATCAACATTGTAAGGATAATTTGTTTACTGCTTTACATAATTTGAATAGACCATTAGGAGGAAGTACACCTCTGGCCAGAATGATGACAAATCTGCAAATTAGAAAACAACGAACACATAAGATCTCAAATATTGAGTATTAGACTGTGAGGTAAGATGTCCCACCACTGTATCCAAGAATAGCTGGTTTGGCAGGATATGATTTACATTGTTTAGAGGACTTTTTTTTGGATAGAAAAGAAATAAGAAAAATCTCTACTCAAATATGTATGAGAATCCCTAAATATCATTTTGGGACAGATATTACCTAAATCAGGATTAGCAGCTCAAGGAATACATATATTGGCTGGAATGATAGATTCTAATTACAAGGAGAAATTATTGTGACATTCCAGAAGTAGTAAGAACCCATACAGTTTTGTGAAAAGGATAGAATCGTTCAATTGATTTTTATTCCTTGTGAAACAATACCCCTTGTGAAAACTGACCCTCCTTCTGAAATAACTATCAGAGGAAATGAAGGGTTTGGTTCTAGATAATAGAATAAAATTTGGAGCTAAAGTATGAGTAAAACAGAAGCCAGATAATGTTCCAAAGGCTGCTGAAGTTATGGCACATGGAAAAGATAATACTGTACCTGTTATTTATCCAGGAGAAAATGATTATCAAATTGTATCCTTGACTCATGTATTCTATCATGAATGAGGCTATGACTGTTTCCTTTTGGATTTTTGTCTGTTTAATTTATTTGCTATATTTGTTTCCTGCAGTCTTAGTACCCTCCACCTGCAGATGCCTGATCACTTAAGCCAGATGTCACCCTCTGATATATTTGGGTGTCATCCCTAGACTTGTCCATGATTGTGATGTGTCACCCCTGGACCTGACGACCGTGATTTGTCATCCCTGGACCTGACAACTGTGATGTCATCCCTGGACCTGGGGTCAACCAAACTGTGGATCCTAGATAAAGAACTGACCTCTTGACTTCTTGGGGCAGGGACAGCTCTACATCCAATTTCAGCAGGAAGAAGCTATGGAGAACAAGACTTTCACGCCTTACCCCAAGATTTTGAGCCATATTCATTCAAGGGGGAATGATATTGTTTTATATGCTTATTTTGTGTATTGTAAAGTTCTGTTGACAACAGTTTTCCCAAAACTCCTATTGATTGCCCCATTGACCTATGTAATAAATAAGAAAGATCTTGGGGCTGAATGTAATAATAATTTAGATTTGAAGATCTTTCTCACCCCTTAATAGGCCATGTGACCTGCTTACATGACAGGAAACTTAAGTCACATGTGATGGGGGGAAATTACTGAGAGGAAAATGAAAGTGTGTTATAGGAAATGCTGAGAGAGCAGTTACACTGAGGGAGACAGCAGACATGCCAGCTGTACTGTGTGTTTGTTGGTGGCAAGGCCCCAACAAGGGGGTGGATGGCTTTGAGATCAAGTGGTTCTCTGTTATAATATTATGTATTGAATTCTTTGCTGCTGTGATGGATTGGGCTTATTGGTGTTGGGATCTGGTACTCTGGTGTCTGAATAAATGGTTTACTTCTTCTCCCTTCTATGTGGAGAGTCTCTTGTATTTTATAATACAGAACCACATAGGCATATTGACAGTTATAATCTATATCGTGATTATTCCCTTGCAAATACAGAGGAATGTACTGGGAGAAAGAGAAAGGGAAAGGTAGAATGTAGTAAATCATCTCACATAAAAGAGGCAAGAGCCTTTACAATGGAGGAGAAGTTGGGGGAGATGAGAGGGAGTGAGTGAACCTTACTCTCATTGGATTTGGCTTAAGGAGGGAATAACATACACACTCAGTTAGGTATGGAAATCTATATTATCCTACAGGAAAGCAGAGGGGAAGGGGATAAGAGAGGAGGAATAATAGAAGGGATAGCTGATTGGGAGGAGTAATCAGAAGCAAACACTTGAGGAGAGACAGGTCAAAGGAGAAAATAGAATAAATGGAGGGTGGGACAGGATAGAGAGAAATATAGTTAGTCTTTCACAACATGACTATTATGGAAGTGTTTTACATGACTACACATGTATAGCCTATATTGAATTGCTTGCCTTCTCAATGAGGTTGACTGGGGAGGGAGGACGGGAGAGGATGTGGAACTCAAAGCTTTTAAAAGGAATGTTTAAAAATTGTTTTTACATGCCACTGGGAAATAAGATATACAGGCAATGGGATATAGAACTCTATCTTGCCCTACAAGAAAATAGAAGGGAAGGGGATAAGAGAAGGGGAGAGGGTGATGGAAAGTAGGGCAGATTGGAGGAAGGGGTAATCAGAATGCATGCTGTCCTGGGGTGGGGGGAGGGGAGAGATGGGGAAAAAATTTGGAATTCAGAATCTTGTGGAAGTGAATGTTGAAAACTGAGAATAACTAAATTTTTTTAAAAAGAGAAGAGCTCAGAAAAAATTTTTTTAAAAAAATATTTTATTCTGAACTTGAACAGCAAAAAAGAGCATTTCTACAAAGAAAAGCACAAAAAAAGGAATTCTATATGAAACTGCAAATCTCCATTTGATTACTGCTTTCTTTCTTTAAAAAATGCACACACATATACATATATGTAATAAATTTTACATGTTACTTTAAAAAAGAAACAATCAGATTTTCTGTTTAGCTCTGGTCTTTTCATCAGGAATACTTGTAAGTCCTCTATTTCATTTAATTTCCATTTTTTTCGCCTAGAAGAATTATACTCAAGTTTGCTTGAGTATATCATATTCCAGGCCCTCTGATCCTTTAATGTAGAAACTGGTAACCCCTGTGTAATCCTGACTGTGGCTCCAAAATCTTTGAATTCTTTCTGGCTCCTTGAAATACTTTCTCCTTGGAATCCGAGTATAATGTTCCTGGGAGTTTTCATTTTGGGATCTCTCTAAGGAGATGATAGGTGGGATTCTTTCAATTTTTTTCACCCTCTAGGATATCAAGGCAGTTTTCCATGATTATTTCTTTGAAGATGATATCCAGCATCTTTTTTTGATCCTGGCTTTCAGGTAGTCCAATAATTGCTAAGTATTTCCTAGGTCTATTTTCCAAGTCAATTGTTTTTCCAATGAGATATTTCATATTTTCTTCAATTGTTTCATTCTTTTGATTTTAATTTTTTTTCTTGTTGTCTTATGGTATCATTAGCTTCCACTTGACCAATTCTATTTTTAAGGAATTATTTTCTTCAGTGAGCTTTTATACCTCCTTTTTCATTTGGTCAATTTTACTTTTTAAGGAGGTTTTTTTTTTCTCCAGTGATTTTTTTGTACCTCCAGTTCCATTTGACCAACTGTATTTTTTAAGGAGTTGTTTTCTTCAGTGAATTTTGTACATCTTCCATTTTTTATGATTCTTTTACCAAGTTGCCGACGCTTTATTCATGATTTTCATGCATCACTCTCATTTAGTTCCTCAATTTTCTTCTACCTGTCTTATTTGGTTTTTAAAATCCCCTTTGAGCTCTTCCAGGAGGTTTTTTTGGGTCTGAGACAAATTCACATTTTTCTCTGAGGCTTTGCATGTGTCTGTCTTGACAATGTTGTCCTCTTTAGAATTTGTGTTTTTTTATCTTACCTGACACCATAGTAAAATTTCATTGTCAAGTAATTTTTGTGCTCATTTTTCCAGCCTATTAAAGTTGGGCTCTGCTCTTGGGGTGGAGGGATCACTGTCCCAAGCTTCTTACACCAGGGAGTTGGGGTCTTGCTATTGGCCTGTTCCACTGGGAAACAGGGCCATAGGGCCTCATCACTGACCTGTACCAGGCCTTGCTTGCCTGGATGTCACCTGCACTGGATTGTGGTCCCTTTTTACCCAAGTGAGATAGACCTTTCCTGCTGATCTCCTACATTGTGTTGGGGTGGAAAATTGTTTCATTCCTTTCTTTTGTTGGTACTGCTACTCTGGAATTCCTTTTGAGGCATTATCTTATAGCTGTCTGAAGGTGAATTTAGAGAGTTCAGGCAAGTTCCTGCCTTACTCTGCCATTTTGGATCTGTGGATATCTATAGCATTTTAAAAATTAAACTTATAATATTTTATTGTACTTTGTACTTCTGCTTTGTACAGAACAGGAAATTTTATTCCAGTCCATTTGAGGCCACTGTACAAAACTATGTACATTGTCTTTCCATAAACAATTTCCTTAATTTTGATATGCACACAATTTTTAAAAATACATCTTTTAAATATCTATAAGAGGAACTGCCAAACAGATTTCTGACCTCAAATGCAACTCATATTAATCAAATAAGAAAAAGAAAATCAAAAAGCTTGATAGTTATAAAAGTCTGCTGATATGGACACTGCATTGTGGAGACTGGCAGAGATCTGAATTTACAGTCTTAAGACATCTTACTGACACAGATTTAAGGTAAAGAGCAAAACTGTGATGACTTCCACAGGCTATGGCCAGGGCCCTTCTTTCCTTTGTATGAGTTGAGAAGAGGCCCTTAACTGCCTGGTATTGACTGTGTTCACTCAGAGTACTAACCAACTTTTTATATCTTGGTTCTAGTTTTAGATTGTTTCAGAGGCTGAGGTAAAAAAAAAAAAAAATCCAAGGATATCTCCACAAACTCCTCTGAGTAAGTCTAGGTCAGGAGTCTTCTTCTAGGAACCTAGAACCTTGGATCTAAAGCTTCCCCCCCACCCTGATCCCTTTCCCCAATATCTAGAGAGATGTCCACACCATACCCAGATAGGACTTTATTCAGCAGACTGATACCAGTCATGGTTTCAATCTCAAATAAGTCATACACAGAACTTTTACCTGTTATAGGGTTATTTCTCTTAGTCACAGATCAAGATACACTGCTTGACACACATCTCTAGCCCCTTCCCAGGCAGGGAATCTCAGGTTTAGGCCTAGGGCTTGTCTTAAGGATTCCGGGCTTGCTGAGTTTTTCAGGTTATATAAGCAGACTAGCACTCCCTAGGACGGGGGCATACGTGACTGGAGTTGTTAAAAGCCCTGGCACTGGCTGCAGGGTACCCTGAGGAAAGGTGCTTGAGGGCCCATACAGAGCAAGTGAACCCTGCAGGTGGGCCCCCGATGGGAAGGGCAGGGCAAGAGAAACCAAAAGAGGCTTGTTTGTTTGCTTCACGTTTTCTAACTTGACTCCCTGCAATAGCTTGGTTTTTGCCCTTCGATTCTGAAACCAGTTCTTGACCTGTGTCTCAGTGAGGCTCAGAGAGCTAGAGAACTCTGCTCGCTCGGTCATGGGCAGGTACTGTTTCTGTTGGAATTTCACTTCTAAGGCCAGTCGTTGTGCTGTTGTAAAGGGCACCCAAGGCTTTCTCCTTTTCTTCTGTTTTTGGAGGGGGCAGGGTGAGGGGCTGGGGGTCCCTGTGGGAGAGAGACAAACATAAAGAAGATACTTGGAATCCAATGAGTCAGGCTTCAGATCTTCCGATTTTGGGTGACATAGTTCAACTCACAATTCTGTCCTCAAGTTTCACTGTTATGACTCTAATTTAGCTGTAGCTGTCACTGGAAGACTTGGCAGGGGAGCAACGCAATTAGGGGAAAAAAAGAGATGTCAAGTAGCCTAGGTGGCAAGAGGGAAGGATATGTGAGAAAGAGACAGAGACAGAGACACAGAGAGAGAGACAGAGAGAAACAGAGACAGAGACATGGAGATAGAGACAGAGAGATAGAAGTAGAGACAGAGAAACACAGAGACAAAGGCAGAGAAACAGACAGAGACACAGAGACAGATACAGAGACAGAGGAACAGAGAGATAGACAGAGACACAGAGAGAGAGGGAAACAGACCCAGAAAGACACAGAGACAGAGAGATACAGAGACACACAGAGAGAGGCAGAAACAGAGAAACAGAGAGAGAGAGACAGAGAGAGGCAGAGACAAAGACAAAGAAACAGAGAAAGAAAGAGACAGAGACAGACAGAGACAGAGAAACAGAGAGAGAGAAAGACAGACTCATTGTCACTTTAAATCTGCATTGGGGTTCTATAATATAGACTTATGATATCTAGAGTTTAACAGGTGTTTTTCTGGGTTGCATTCTTATAAGGACAAGCCAGTAGTACACCTGAATAGGTGTCAACACAAGTACATATAAATTTGCAATCTTTATCTTGGGGTAGGGGTCCAATCTATCTGCCAAATCCAGGCTAGAATTTTTCCCCTTGCTATTTCTCCAGTTATTACCAGAGAAACAGTTCATTCCTTTTCCAATTGACGTATATAACATCCATCTGCTACTTGTCTTAACAATGAATGAGAGATACTAATACCTTGATCTTGTGCACACCGGTGTGTGGCCTGGACCTGTAAATAGCTGGCCGTTTGATGGACCCGTTTTGTTAGTACTGGATCATTAGCTGGTGTCAGGACAGGGACAATATGTTGAGCAGAAGTCTTTGCCAGTCCATCAGCATGTGCGTTGTATTCACATTTTGGCGTGGTAAGGGCCATGTGAGCATCTACATGAAAAACAGACAAATTAGTAACCAAAGACATGTCCCATGTATCTTGCCATAATTCTTTGCCCCAAAATCATTTGCCACAAATTTCCCAATTTTGATTTTTCCACATAGGCATTCATGTAGCTAACCCATTGGCCACCAACCATGAATCAGTGCATATATGACACTGTCCTTCTCTCTCTTTTTTGATAGCTTGAGGTACTGCCATAAGTTTAGCATATAGACTACTTCCACCCATCCCAGTAGTTTCCAAAGTCCTCCTAGTACATGGATTATAGGCCACTGCTTTCCAGTGTCTTTTGTGGCCCAAATATTTTGCTTTCCCAAATCCATCATCTCCCTCATTCCATTTACCAAGGACCGTACCAATTGTTGCTTTGGTTCAGGGGATATATCACTTCCTTCAGTATCTGTGTTTGCTATAGATTCATATAGAGCAGAAACTCTACTTTTGCCTGTTTTAGATTTATTTTGAATATACCATTTCCATTTAATTATGCTCGCCTCTTCTGCATGTTCAATTCTGAGAGAAGCTAGGGTACTCATTACCCAGGTCATAATCAAGATTCCAGGCCTTAATATTACTTCATGGCCCAGAGTCAGTTGTTCAGTCTCTACCAAAGCCCAATATGCAGCTAACAACTGCTTTTCAAAAGGGGTATACTGAACTCCAGATGAAGGGAGTTTCCTAGACCAAAATCCTAAGGGTACATTTCAGCTTGGTTGTTTTTGCCATAAACTCCAGTTTGCATATTCATCCTGCATAGTCACTTGTAATTCCACCAGGTCACTTTGCATAGGCCATAAATCTAGGGCCAATTGTATAGCAGCTGTGGCTTCTTCTAAAGCTTTACTCTGCTCAAGTACCCAATCAAATTCACATTTTTTCCTGGTAACTTTATGGAAGGGTTTCAAAATCTGTACTACATGTGGAATATGGCACCTTCAATATCCAAATAGTCCTATATACTTTTGGGCCTCTTTCTAATTGGTAGGGATAAGAAAATCCTGAATCTTTTGTTGGGCTTGTGGGAAAATCTCTTACAGCCCCTTATTCCATTGTATACCCCAAAATTTTATGGTTTGAGCTGGTCTTTGAATCCTTGCAGGGTTAATTTCCTACCCTTTGCTTTTCATATGCTCAAATAAAAGTGTCAAACTCTTCTCCACTTCTTTTACATTTTTTCCCTGTAGCATAATATCTATGTAGTGGGTAAACTGTATACCAGTGTGCCAGTAAGGCAAAATGGGCTTAGTTTAACGGGTGCCCTGGAGGAGTTTGGCTTTTGTTTACGGTGAAAGTACTTTCATCTGTTAAATGCTAAGCCCCAGGCCCACAGCCCTATCAGTTGTGAAACCCGTGTGGGCATAGATTAATCACTTAAGAGGGGCCAACTCGGGAACCAATGGGTCTCTGGACTCTGGTCTCTGGTCGTTGAGGCTTGGCTGTGAGGAGAGGTGAGAAACTACAGCTGCAAAAAAATCCGAAGCAGAGCGACCCCTGTGTGGACCCAGGAGTTCGAGCGTGAGGTCTTGAGGCCAGCGAATATGATTCATGCCATCTTATTTTTCTGTGGCCTCCTGGCTACTCTTGTGAGGTGGGCCTACTGGGCCTGGAGGCTTGTGTTCACAATACTGGAATGGGGAGGTTGGTTCGCTAATTTGTTGCTCTGGGCCCTGAATAAATTTTTTGATGCCTTCTGCTTGGAGAATTCTGTATACCCAACGATTTCGAACTATTCAGATATTTATATGATCTTTTTTGAGATCATAAATTCGGCCTTCCTACTACAACCAGGTAGCCCCAAGTCATCCAAATTTTCAGCCACAATCCTATGATAATCCTATGATCCTATGATAGTAGGTCTATGCAGATATACCTGTGGCAGGTGGGTAAAGGTATATCGTCTGCCCTGCCAAGTGAGAGCAAACTGCTCCCACTGTTTAGAATCTATTGAGATAGTAAAGAAAGCATTGGCTAAATCAGTAACTGCATACCAAATCCCATCATATTTCTGGATCCTTTCTATTAAGGTAATGGTGTCTGGAACAGTACCATACAAGGGGGGAGTCACCTTATTCGATTGTCTACAATCCACCATCATTCTCCATGTCCCATCTGACTTTCGTACTGGCCAGACAGGATTATTCCATCAAGTGGTTGTAGCAACTAACCCTCCTGCCTCAACATATTCCTTTATAGTGTTGGTAATTTCATCTTGCCCACCTGGTACATGATACTGCTTTAAAGTAATTATTTCAGAAGGTTCAGGTAAAGTGATTGTGTCCATTTTTATTTTTCCCACAAAAAATGAATTCCTATCTTCCTTACTGAAAATTGGTATCTCCCCTCAGGTAAATTTAGAGTCATACCTCTCAATATTCCAATGATGTATTCAGGAATTGGTATAATTACCAAAGTATATTCTTTCTTAGGCAATTGATCAATTTTCATCATTAGTTTGACTTGTCTGGCTGATATTTCAGCCCCTCCCAATCCTGTGATGGTAATAGGAGTTTCATGTTTAAAGTTATCAAGGTTTCCATATATAAGGGAGGCCTCTGCCCCAGTATCTATTAATGCCCTAGTTACAGTATTTGATCCACTCTTCCAATATATGGTCAGATTAATATAGGATCTGTAATCCCATCTCTATATTTCTTTAATCTGAGCTGGGGTTTGGCCAATTTCTTATTCTTCCCAAAAGTGTGACCAAATTGGATACAAAGATTCAGGGGGATCTGTAGGGGCAGGTCCTACTTCCCTGTTCAGTCTAATATTAAGTGTCTTTTCTCAGTATATCTTACATACTTCATTAGTTGGAATACCATCTATTTTTCCAAAATCCCTGCTCTCAAAAGAGCAATAAACAATTCTTTCCTTGTCAATCTATTTTGGTTTTGAATCCACTGGCTATTTACTCTTCTCTCTCAAGGAAATCTATCTTTTCCCCATTCCCCAAGTGCCTCTGATTGAGCCTTACCTTTGTTGTAGGAAGGCCCACACCCTTTTGCTAATTAATTAGGTCACAAGAGATGGAAAAACCTGGAGAGTTGTGAAGCCCCCGGGCCCTGAAAAAGGGTATATATACTCTGAGGTTAGCATTTTGTCTGGGGCTCACTCATTGGAACAGTGTTGATGTGGAGACTCCGGGTAGCCGTTAAGGAGACTCCCGGCTTTGAAAATCCAGATGTTGGTGCTTCTCTCTCTGGTAACTATGTATGTGTAGCTTTGGTCAGACAGCTAGAAACCTGTCTGTTGATTTGTGTTATTTGCTCTGTTTATATTTTCTCTGTAATTTCTGTTTGTGTTTTCTCTGAAGTTCAGGGTGGTAACTTTCCCCCCCGAACTAAGTGAATGATATATGTATGTTTAATTAAAGTAAGATTGTTAGCCCCTTAAAGTTGCTTTCCTTAGAAAAGCAGATCAAAGAACCTGTGCTACTAGGCCTCCTGTGTGCTAGTGTTATTGGTCTTACACAGCCACAGTAGCAGCAAGTAGCATTGCTGTTGCAGAGACACACACAAAGCAAAAATAAAGAGCTGGAGAAGAACTTAACATAGTTCAGCTGATATTGAAAAAAAAGCAAGAATATCAATAAGCAATCAGGATCTGAAAGTTAAAGCTAAAATAGATTTAATTAAAAGAGATAATCAGGGAAACTACAATATGTTAAAAAGTATCATGGATAACTAAACCTACATAGCATCCAGATTTTTAAAGGAAAAGCTAAATGAATTACAGGTGAAAATAGTAAAACTGTAACAGTGGGAGATTTCAATCTTTCCCTCTCAGAACTAGATTAACCTAATCAAAAAAATAAGTAAAAAAGAAGTCAAGAAGATGAACAGAATCCGAAGATAAGCCAGATATGATAGCTCTCTGAAGAGAACTGAATACGAGTACAAAACTTTACCATATAGTAGGCTGTAAAAACTTTACAGTTAAATGCAGAAATATTAAATGCATCTTTTTCAGATCATAATGAGAGAAAAATTACATTTAGTAAAGGACCATGGAAACACAGATTAAAAATTAATTGGAGACTAAATAATCTAATCTTACAGAATGAGTGGGTTAAAGAACAAGTCACAGAAACAAACAATTTTATTAAAGAGAAATATAATAATGAGACAACATATCAAAGTTTATGGGATACAGAAAAAGTGGTAATCAGAGAAAACTGTATGTCTCGAAATGCTTACATCAATAAAACAGAGAAAGAGTAGATCAATGAAGTGAATATGCAATTTAAAACACTACAAAAAGAATCAATTAAAAATCCCTAATTTAAATACCAAATTAGAAATCCTGAAAATTAAAGGTGAGATTAATAAAATTGAATGAAAGAAAACCATTGAATTAACAAATAAAACTAGGAGTTGGTTTTATGGGGAAAAACAAATAAAATAAACCATTTGCTAGTATGATTTTTAAAAAAGAAAACCAAATCACTAGTATCCAAAATGAAAAGGGTCAATATAGCACTAATGAAGATGAAAAAACCATCAAGACCAGACGAAATTACAAGCGAATTCTATCGAACATTTAAAGACCAATAATTCCAATATTAAATAAATTATTTGGAATAATAGGTAAAGGAGTCCTACCCAACTCCTTCAATGAAAAAATAGGGTACTGATGTGTAAAGCAGGAAGGGCAAAAACCAAACAAGAAAATTATAGACCAATTTCACTTATGAATATAGTTACAAAACTTCTAAATAATAAACTAGCAAGGAGACTACAGCAATATGTCAGAAAGTTTATAGTTTACGATCACTTGGGATTTATACTAGAAATGCAGGGCTGGTTCAACATTTATTAACATAATTGATGAAATCAATGAGTAACAAGTCACATGGTTATAATAACAGATGCAGAAGATTTTTTTTTGACAAAATACAACACTCATTCCTATTTTTTCTTTTTAACTTATGAAATAAAACAAGGATTTCTATAACACAGTATACTAAAAAAGGTGATTTTTAAATGAATCACTCATTCCTATTAAAGATTTGAAAGCGTATGTATAAATGGAGTTTTCCTAAAAATGATAAGAAGCATCTACTAAAACCATGAGCAAGAATTGTCCCTTAATGGTGATAAACTAGAAGACTTCCAATAAGATCAGGAGTGAAATGAGGATGCCTGTTATTGCCAGAATTATTCCAAATTGTATTAGAAACACTAGACAATAGCGATGAGAGAAGGAGAAATCAAAGGAATCAGAATTGGCAACGAGGTAATAAACTACCTCTTTTGCAGACAATACGATGGTATACTTGGAAAATCCTAGAGATTCAACTAAAAAGCTAGCTTAAACAATAATTTTAGCAAAGCAGCAGGACATAAAATGAAGTCATATAAATAATCAGTATTTCTATACATCATTAACAAAGCCTTGCAAGAAAAGATAATTCACCAATTTTTTTTTAATTTATTTTTGACATGTTTGGTTTTCAGCCTTGATTTTCACAGGCGTTTGAATTACAAATTTTCTCCCCATTTCCTCCCCCCCCC
>CM053622.1:813193482-813215336 GCA_028646595.1 Phalanger gymnotis
GCCCTGCTTCCCTCTGCCACTTTGTGGGTTCTGCAGCTCTAGAATTGGTTCAGAGCCATTTTTTTATAGGTTTTTGGAGGGATTTGGTGGGGAGCTCACGCCAGTTACTGCTTTCTGGTCGCCATCTTGGCTCCGCCCCCCGATAATTCACCAATTTAACTGACAATTCTACCCAAACTAATCTACTTATTCAGTGCTACACTAATTAAATTACAAAAAAAATGCATTGAACTAGAAAAAATGACAAAAATTCATTTGGAAGATCTAAAGGTCAAGAATATCAAAAGAATTAATAAAAAAAAGTAAAGGTAAAAGGTCAAGCAGTGTCAGATCTTAAACTTTATTACAAAGCAGTAATTATCAAAACTATCACTGGATAAGAAATAGAAAGGTAGATCAGTGAAATTGAGTAGATATACAATATATAGTAGTAAATAATCTTGCGTTTGATAAATGTAAAGATTTAGGTTTTCAGGACAAGAATTCACTGGTAAGAATTGTTAGGAAAACTGAAAAAGCAGTCTGGCAGAAACTAGGCATAGACTGGTATTCTTACGCCATTTACCAAGATAAGATCAAAATGGATATATGACCTAGACGTAAAGGGAGACATTATAAGTAAATTAGAAGAACATGGAACACATTACCTATCAGATTTATAGATAGGAAAAGAATTTATGAGTAAACAAGAGAGAGGGAGAGCACTGTGAATTATAAAGTGAATAATTTTAATTACACTAAATGAAAAAGGTTTTGTACAAATAAAACCAATGTAGCTAAGCCTAGAAGGAAAGCAGAAAATTGGGGGAAAATTTATGCACAGTTTTTTAGATAAAGGCCTCATATCTCAAATACATAGGGAATTATAAGAACACAAGTCATTCCCCAGTTAATAAATGATCAACGGATGTAAACAAGCAGCTTTTGGAGGAAGAAATCAAAGCCAAATATAGTCATATGAAAAAATGCTGTAAATCATTTTTGATTACAGAAATGTAAATTAAAACAACTTTGAAATAGCACCTTCACACCTATCAGATTGGCTAAAATGATAAAAGGGGAAAATGACAAATGTTGGAGGGGATATGGAAAAAATGGGATGCTAATACACTGTTTATGGAACTGTGAACTGATTCAACCATTCCAGAAAACAATCCAGAATTACACCAAAAGAGTTACAAAACTGCGTATACCCTTCGACCTAGTAATACCACTATTAAGTCTGTTTCCCAAGGTGATCAGAGTAAAAGGAAAAGAATCTATACGTTCTAAAATATTAATAGCAGCTTCCTTTGTGGTAGTGAAGAACTAGAAATTGAGATGTCCATCAATTGGGAAATGGCTGAATAGGTTGTGGCATATGATTGTGATGGAATACTACTGTGTTGTAAGAAATTATTTAAGGCTAATTTTAGGAAAACATAGAAATGTGGCATGTGTGAAACTGATTATCGATTCGACTGATTAGTAGTTAAGAATTTTATTAATCACAGCAATAACCATTAAAACTAATTTCTAAAGCCTTAGATTTAGAACTATTTTGTATAGGCCTCAGTAATAAGATACTTGATAGGAAACTATGCATGTCACTTAAGAGAGGGCCTGCCACCTGAAGGAGATAATGATGAATAAAGGACAATTCAGTCTGGTCGTAGGATGCTTTTCCTAGCACTGGGTTTCTGTAGTACAGGAAGAGTGTGGGGTTGGGGACTGTCCAAGGATGTTGACTAATTGTATCCCTGTTACCATGGCATCTGGAAGACTCCTTTTGCAAATCAGCATAGTTATGGATCAATCACAATTTTAGTTTAGTAGGTTCCAGTTGACATTATATAATAGATTTACATAACTAGACACTATAAAAGGATGCTCTGATTGTATGGGTGGGTCTCTGGTCAATGAGGGACCACTGACCTATATTATTGGGAATTGGGAGCCTTACCAACAAATAGATTCTGCTCAGACTTTCGTGCCTCAGTTTCCCTTAAATGCAGATTTGTCACAACATATGAAATAATGAAGAGTGAAATGAACAGAACCAAGAAAAATGGATACAGTTACAGCAACATTGTTCAAAGACTAAAGGTGAATGACTAAGCCATTCTGATTTACGTGAATATTCAAATAAACTATAAAGGATCTATGAAGAAAGATATACATATACCCACACTCAAATATCTATATCTAGCTACATATACATACATATACACACACATATGCATACACACACACATACGCACACACACACACGTCAAATGTTGGCTTTCTCTAGTGCAGGGTAAGGAGAAAGCGAAACAGCTTGGAACTCAAATGTAACCAAAATAAAATAAATATTAAAAGAGAGAGGGATATAAGATGAATAACCTAGAAAAAGGCATCAATGAAACTTATGCAAATCACTTACTTAAGTTCCTGGGTAAAGCATTCAATACAAAGGCAGTGAGTTTACAGAGAATGGCTGTTTTAAGTTTAGCATCTGATGGTCAATTCTCTTCAACTCTAATATGGAGAAGAAAATATACAGGGGGTAAGAATTCATTCTTGGCTATTGATTCAAGTGTAGATTCTTTTTATTTTCCTAGGGAAAAACAGGCAAGATAGGAGAAGGAAATAAGGGTAAAATTTTGGCGAAGAAGGTGGGACCATGTGGTTAAGATGAGGAATCCACTTTTCAATGTTTCAATTAAAAAAAAAATCAGGTAAAATAAGATGTTAACCAAATAATGGTATATGATTAAGAACTGGTTCTCTGAAAAGAAAAATGCATGCATAATACACTTTTAAGTGTAATCTACATTATTAACATTTTCTTAAGTCTAGGTGACCAACAAAAGAAAAATCAAGGCCTGTTTTTTTTTTAAGGGTCCTCAGATTACATTGCTATGAATTTGGTCTTCCATGGTCAGATTAAGAGGTAAGGTTACACTGCCACCTTTATTCAAGACTTCAGAGAATGACTGGGAGAGGGAGTTGCTCAAGTCCTATTAACAAGGCACCTGAGATGGAAATGTGATGGGAAAAGGTCATAGATGGTGAAGAACTTTCTTCTTCCCTCACATAATTTTGCTTTCTGGCTCACTGGGGCTGTATTCATGGCTCAGATATCGAGGTAGAAGGAATGGTTTAGATAGAGAGGAATCTAGCCCCTCTGACCCACCTGTGCTTCATCAAAAGACTACAGGGTACTGAGCCCAGCAGGAAAGAGGAAAGGTATTTTTCTCTCCTGCCAAGACACTCACCTCCCTGTTTTCTCCCCTTTGAGAAATTGCTGACATTAAACTGGTTCAGGAACTCAGAACAAAATCACCTGTAGCATCTGTAGGAACTACTTCTCCAAACCAGTCACAATTGACTGCGGACACAGCATTTGCCAAGCGTGTCTCTCCAGGAGCTGGGAAGTTGGGGCCACAACTTTCATTTGTCCTGAATGCAGCCAAGTCTCCTAGATCAGAGAATTCCCAGGACTCTAATGTGCCTCAAAAAGCTGACTGATGCCGGCCATCAGCTCAGCTCTCACCATCTGCACAGCCATGAAACAAAAGGTCTATGTTCCATTCACCAGGTCACCGCTAGACTAGTCTCTGTGTGCCCTATTCCCAAGCCCAGCAGCATGGGCTCACTCATTTTTTCCTATAGAAGAGGCTGCTCACAATTAATTATAGGGTGAGTAAAATGGATCAGTGGAAAGCATCAAGACAACATGAATGAGGCAGCTAGGTGGTGCAGCGAGTAGAGCACTAGCCCTAGAGTCAGGAAGACCTGAGTTCAAATCCAGCCTCAGACACAACACACTAGCTGTGTGACCTTGGGCAAGTCCCTTAACCCCAACTGCCCTGCCTTCCCCCCTCCAAAAAAAAAAAAAAAAGACAGCATGAGCTTCTTACTAACACAGGCAGTCTTTCCTACAAACACATTAAACGTTTGGCCCCTCCCCTTGAATCACAAACAATGGGAGAAGCATCTTAATGCAGAGGCAGTGCCCTGGGAGTCAAGCGATTAGGTTCTGAGTGCTCAGGACCCAAGTTGGAGTTGTTCTGTCATTTTCAGTTGTGCCTGACACTTAATGGCCTCATTTAAAGTTTTCTTGGCAAAGATACTGCAGTAGTTGGCCATTTCCTTCTCTAGCTCATTTTACGGAGGAGACAAATATGGTTAAGTGACTCACCCAGGGTCACGTAGCAAGTATTTGAGGCTAGATTTGAATTCAGGAAGATGAATCCTCCTGGTTCCAGGCCTGATGCTATACCCACTATGGCACCAGATGCCCTCAAGCCAGAGTACTTAACTAACACATTGATCTTTTTTGCAACCTCACTATATATATAGAAATGATGTGCCTGAACTAAAACGGCCAATCGGCAGAAAATAAATTGATGACCCGCTACGTGCCAGACGCTGTTCAAAGCCCTGGGATACCGAACAGAGACAAAAGACGGTCTATTCCCTCAAGCGGCTCACTATCTAATGCAAGAGACAATAAGGGTACAACTATGTACAGGCAAGGTATAAACAGGAGAAACAGGAACAACCTAAAAGTGGGAAGGCTCTAGAACTAAGAGGGATTGGAAAAGGTTTCCTGTAGAGTCTGAGATTTTAGTTGCAACTGTGATGAGTGGAATCTGAAATAACTAAGGAAACAAAGGTTTGAGCTTCTGAGCATATTGATTTGTTAAGCAATACATGCCAATTACATAACAAATAGGGAAAGGCTTTCTCAGCTTGGCACTGGGTCCCCAATACAGGGGGAGATGGATTTTTTTATGTGCTTTAAAAACAATTAATTTCTTTTAAAAAGACCAATTAATTAAAGAAAACAATTAACAGATTACAAACCAGGATGCAGAATTAGGGTAATCCTGTTTTTAACTGGAGGAAAGATTAGAGGCTTTCCAAGTTGTGGGGGGGTGGGGGTGGGGGAACAGGTGTAATTGTCTGAAATCACAAAAAGAATTGTCCTGTTCCCCTGTAAGAAAGAAACTGGGAGGTCTTTCTGGGCAAAGAAAACAACCTTTATTAAGAGAAACAAAGGTAGGGTCTACAATCAGCCCAGTTTGGTCTGAAACCCCCAATCTACAAGATTCACAGTTATTTATAGATCTCTTGATTCTTGTATCATGCAAATGGGCTAGTTATGTTCTAAATGATCAGTGCCCTTCTACTGAAGAAGGCCTTTGGCTCAAGCAGGGCCCTTTTACATCATAAGCTGAGGGTAGCTTAATAAATTTTAATGTAAATATGATTATTATGATTACACACTTAACACACACTTTTATAAAGATTTAGTCGCACTTAAAAGATAAACTAACAGAGGCATTCACCTGGGACTACACTTAGCTTTGGTTACACAGGTTTTTACCCAGGACTATATTTCTTACCCTATCAAAATAATTGTAACTGATAAATGATTAGCAAAGCAAAAACAGCACTAAAGGCATTGATCATTGATCTTTCCTGTTACACTCCCAAGTGTTTGTATTCAATCAAAGGAACAGGGAACCAGTAACCGATTGACCAGTATAGGGCCAGTTTTCAGATAAGACATATGGATTGCTTGAGATGTATAACTGTAGGAAAATACCTTACATCAATCTTTGGATCCAGTTGGGTTTTTGGACAGCAAAAACTAGTTTAGTGTTTAGTTAAGAATCTCTAAGCAACAGTAAGGTGGTACAGCTTTCCAGCCTTACCGCCATGCAGGACTCTAGGTTCAAACAATGCAAATAAAGTTTTCTCATAATTCCCATAATTAAATAAGGAAATTGGATTAGACCCACAATTGAATAGAAAGGAAACTGAGTTAGATCTAGAATTGAATCACAAGATAGAGTCACTGTGGCTCACTCAATTCTCACAATTTCCTTCACTTCGATTCTTAGGGGAGGGGCCAGTCCTCTTCCCCACAAGCCAAATCTATAAGGTTTTTCATCTATTCATAATCAGAATTATGTAAGTCAAGCTATAAATCAAACCACTTAGAGCATTCACAATAGAATAATTTTGAGGGGAGACTTACATGTCAATAAGGTAAGCAAGAAACCTCAGCATAAACACCATGAAACAAAAGACCAATGTAATACAAGGATGATCATCCCTCTTAAATAAGAACAAGTTTCCATTTATCCTAGTAACTCACTCTCAATGTCCATTTAATCATTTCATCTTGTCTTAAGTCCCACATGTCCCATGTAGTCATCTGGTCCTTGGAAAGCTCTTCTCTTGGACATCCTAGAATAGTCACCACTTTCAGGACAGCTCTAAAAAGGGCTCAGCTTCTATGGTTCCAAATCACTTGTAGAGATTCTTAGACAATTCTGCCAGTAATAAGACTTAATATGATTTAATACAATTGGTTCTCCCAGCCTGAAACTTCAGAGAATTTTGGTTTTGACTGTTTTTATCTTTACCTCAACCATTTACCTGCTATGGCAAAAAAAAAAAAAAATAGTGAGGGTCTAACTTGTAAAATGAACCCTTTTGTCTTTTCAAATCATCAAATTCTTTAAAAATGGGAAATAATATTACTTTCTTTAAATCACCAATGCAATTTTACATGTAGAATTCCTAATCCAATTTTGAGAACTTATTACTAAAACACTCTTAAAATCTGAATTTCTATACTAGAAATATTTGGAAGCCAATCTTATACATATGTATATAGTTCTTGTGGAAAACAGTCTAATCCCATTGCTTTCTCAAATTAATTATTTTATTTAATTAGAAAACTTTTACATGACATCTTTGTCTTATTTTTCTAATTCCCTCTTTAGCAAAATATTATCCTCATATTATAATTGGACAACAAATACAGAAAAAATTATTAGATTTTTTTTCATTGTTTCCTGTAGTTAGTCCTGTTTGACTCTTCTAGACCCCATTTAGAGTTTTCTTGGAAAAGATACTGGAGTGGTTTGCCATTTCCTTCTCCAAAACAGAGTTAAGCGACTTGCCCAGGGTCTGTGTCTAGTCCGTGTCTGAGGCCAGATTTGAACTCAGGAAAATGAGTCTTCCTTATTGCAGGACAGGCATTCTATTCACTGCTGTTCCCTAAGATTTTTCATACTTGCATTGGCATCAATCCATTAATCAATAGATTTAGTATTATACTGATAAAACTTCTACATCAATCCATTAATCAATAGATTTAGTATTATACTGATAAAACTTCTACTGCTCACCTTGCCAGATTATAGAAATTTTCTATGAAAGGAAGAGGACCAACATAGTTATAAAAATGTCAAGACTCATCCCTTCAAGGGCACAGACTAACCTGACATATACCAAAGTAGAGGGAAAAGACTCCTTCAGCTATGTTTGATTCCAGGCATAAGTCATAGCTGACAGCCAGTCATGTAGTTACAGGGTCTCAAAAGCCAGACTCAAGATTAACCAGGTGGGGAAATTTCCTGTTTAGAAAGGAACTAGCAAAATGTGTAAAGTAAGTCAAGAGGATCTTTTCTTAGGCCATGCCAAGGTCATCCCATCAACATTTCCCAGGGAAAGACATCCAGCTGTAGCAGTTCTCATCAAAAGTTTGATGTTCTGTGTGAAAGCCTTTCCACATTGATTATATTCATAAGGTTTCTCTCCACTGTGGATTCTCTAATGTACCAAAAGACTGGTGTTCTTTGTGAAAGCCTTTCTACATTGATTTCATTCATAAGTTCTCTGCAATGTGGATTCTCTGATGTTGAGGAAGACTGGATTGACTTCTGAAAGTCTGTCCACATTGATTTCATTCATAAGTTTTCTCTGTAGTGTGGACTCTCTGATGTGTAGAAAGACCAGAATTACATCTGAAAGTTTTTCCACATTGATTACATTTATAAGGTTTCTCTCCAGTGTGGATTCTGATTTTGATGAAGACTGGATCTCATTCTGAAAGCCTTTCCATGTTGATTACATTTGTGGAGTCTCTGATGTACAGAAAGAAGGGAAATGTGGCTGAAAGTCTTTCCACAATATTACATTTACAAGGTTTCCCTCCAGTGTGAATTCTCTGATGCTGAAGAAAACTGGATTTCTTTTTGAAAGTCTTTCCACATTGATTACATTCAAAAGGTTTCCCTGCAGTTAAATATTATGGTGGTCAATGAGATCTGAGTTATGGCTCAGGCCTTTCCACCTTTATTCCCTATGTAAACCATTTCTCCAGTATAACTTTTCTGATATCAAATGACATCTAAACTCAAGCTGACAGGCAGTTTCTGTCGAATGCTTTGATACATTTGCACCGGGGAAGGCTTCTTATACGACTGAAGAAGCCAGTAAAGCATTTTTTATCTTCACTACACTGAAAAAAGTCATTCTCTGACATAATTTTCTTACGTTGAATCAGGGCTAAAAGCTGTCTGAAACTGGGGTGGAGCCAAGATGGTGGAGTAAAAGCAGGGACTTGCTTGAGCTCTCCCTCAAACCCCTCCAAATACCTGTAAAAAATGACTCTAAACAAATTCTAGAGCTATTGAACTTGCAAAATGACAGAGTGAAACAAATCTCCAGCCCAAGACAATCTGGAGGGCCTGCAGGAAGAGTCTATTGCACCAGGCTGGGAGTGGAGCGCAGTCTAGCGTGGGCCACAATGGCACAGACTGGGCTGGAGCAGGCCTCAGGGAACTGAATCACTGGCAGCTGTGGCGGTTTCCAGACTTCTCAACCCACAAACACCAAAGATAAAGCAGAACATCAGTGGGGAAACTCTGTTGGCCCTGGGTAAGTGAAGAGCACAGTCTGGCCCCAGCCTCAGGGTAACGGAGGTGGTGGCAGCAGTGGTGGCAGCAGTGGCTTCTGGAGCTCCAGGCCCACAGATGGCGGGGGGATCGAGCAGTTGATCAGAACAGGGAATGCAGGGATCTCTTTGCTGGCACTGAGGCAGGATTCTCTTACTTTGCCCTGCTTGGATCTGGGTCACAGTCTTGGATGGTGGTCCTGGGGTGATGAGGAGCACTGATGTGGCAGAGCTTGTGGCAACTGTGGAGAAGGAATCCTCCTCATAATTACAAGGCAGAAAAGAGTGCTTGCAGTCACTCACAGACCAGAGCACAGACCAGGAGAGGAATAAACACCTCTACTTTGATCATACAACCTTAGAAGAACTGAAAATTTACAGGTGCCTAGAAATATCTCTGACCACAGCTGTGCAAAGCCCCTGAAACTTGGGACAGAGCACTCTCTACTCTGGAAGCAGAATTCTACCTTGACAAAGAGCTCAAAAGTCAAGTAATTAACTGGGAAAATGAGCAAACAGCATAAAAAATATCAGACTATAGAATCTTACTTTCGTGACAAAGAAGATGAAAACATACAACCAGAAGAAGACAACAAAGTCAAAGCTCCTACATCCAAAGGCTCCAAGAAAAATATGAATTGCTTTCAGGCCATGGAAGAGTTCAAAAAGGAGTTTGAAAAATCAAGTAAGAGAAGTAGAGGAAAAATTGGGAAAAGAAATGAGAGTGTTGCAAGAAAATCATGAAAAGCAAGTCAACATCTTTGAAGAGTTTGATGACCTGGTAAATGGAATGTAGACCTCTTGCTTCATGACTCTGCAGATGGTGGGAGGTGAGCTGATTGCCAGTGTCAGTCAGCTTTTTGAGGCACATTTGAGTCCTGGGAATTCTCTGATCTAGGAGACTTGGCTGCATTCAGGACAAATGAAAGTTGTGGCCCCAACTTCCCAGCTCCTGGAGAGACATGCTTGGCAAATGCTGTGTCCACAGTCAATTGTGACTGGTTTGGAGAAGTAGTTCCTACAGATGCTACAGGTGATTTTGTTCTGAGTTGCTGAACCAGTTTAATGTCAGCAATTTCTCAAAGGGGAGAAAACAGGGAGGTGAGTGTCTTGGCAGGAAAGAAAAATACCTTTCCTCTTTCCTGCTGGGCCTCAGTACCCTGTAGTCTTTTGATGAAGCACAGGTGGGTCAGAGGGGCTAGATTCCTCTCTATCTAAACCATTCCTTCTACCTCGATACCTGAGCCATGAATACAGCCCCAGTGAGCCAGAAAGCAAAATTATGTGAGGGAAGAAGAAAGTTCTTCACCATCTATGACCTTTTCCCATCACATTTCCATCTCAGGTGCCTTGTTAATAGGACTTGAGCAACTCCCTCTCCCAGTCATTCTCTGAAGTCTTGAATAAAGGTGGCAGTGTAATCTTACCTCTTAATCTGACCATGGAAGACCAAATTCATAGCAATGTGATCTAAGGACCCTTTAAAAAAAATAGGGCTTGATTTTTCTTTTGTTGATCACCTAGACTTGAGAAAATGATGGAGAAAATGTTAATAATGTAGATTACACTTAAGAACTGGTTATTAATCATATACCACTATTTGGTTAACATCTTATTTTACCTGATTTTTTTTTTAATTGGAACATTGAAAAGTGGATTCCTCATCTTAATCACGTGGTTCCATCTTCTTAACCAAAGTTTTACCCTTATTTCCTTCTCCTATCTTGCCTGTTTTTTCCTAGGAAAATAAAAGGAATCTCCACTTGAATAAATAGCCAGGTGTGAATTCTTACCCTCTGTATACTTTCTACTCCATGTTAGAGTTGAAGAGAATTGCCCTTCAGACAGTAAACTTAAAAGAGCCATTCTCTGTAAACTCACTGCCTTTGTATTGAATGCTTTACCCAGGAACTTAAGTAAGTGATTTGCATAAGTTTCACTGATGCCTTTTTTTTAGGTTATTCATCTTATATCCCTCTCTCTTTTAACATTTATTTTATTTTGGTTACATTTGAGTTCCAAGCTGTTTGCTTTCTCTCTCCTCACCCTGCACTTGAGAAAGGCAAAAATATACTAAGGAAAATAAGTCCTCAAAAAATAGATTAACCCAAGTGGCAAATGAGTTCCAAAAAGTGAATGAGGAAAAGATTGCCTTAAAAAGCAGGATTGGTCAAATGGAAAAGGAGGTCCAAAAGCTCACTGAAGAAAATAATTCCTTAAAAATTAGAATGGAGCAAATAGAAGCTAATGACTTTATGAGAAATCGAGAAATTACAAAACAGAACCAAAAGAATGAAAAAATAGAAGACAATGTGAAATATTTCACTGGAAAAACTATTGACCTGGAAAATAGATCCCGGAGGGATAATTTAAAAATTATTGGACTATCTGGAAGCCATGATCAAAAAAAGAGCCTAGACATCATCTTTCAAGAAATTATCAAATTAAACTGCCCTGGTATTCTAGAACCCGACGGTAAAATAGAAATTGAAAGAATCCAGCAATCGTCTCTTGAAAAAAGATCCCAAAAGGAAAACTCCTAGAAATATTGTAGCCAAATTCCAGAGTTCTCAGGTCAAGGAGAAAATATTGCAAGCAACCAGAAGGAAACAATTCGAGTACTGAGGAAACACAATCAGGATAACACAAGATCTAGCAGCTTCTACACTAAGGGCTCAAAGGTCTTGGAATATATTCTGGAGGTCAAAGGATCTAGGATTGAAATCAAGAATCACCTACTCAGCAAAACTGAGTATAATCCTTCAGGGGAAAAAAATAGACATTCAATGAAATAGAGCATTTCAAGCATTCTTGATGAAAAGACCAGAGCTGAACAGAAAATTTCAAATATAAGAATCAAGAGAAATACGAAAAGGTAAACAGGAAAGAGACTTATAATAAGGGACTTATTAAAGTTAAACTGTTTACTTTCCTACATGGATGACATTTGTAACTTATAAGACCTTTCTCAGTATAATGATAGTTAAAGTGAAAATATGTATATATAGACAGAGGGCACACGGTGAGTTGAATATGAAGGGATGATATCTAAAAAATAAAATTAATGTGTGAGAGAAGAATATACTAGGAGAAGGAGAAAGGGAGAGATAGAATAGGGTAAATTATCTCACATAAAAGAGGCAGGAAAAAGCTATTAACAATGGACGGGGAGAGGGGGGAGGTAAAAGGGAATGAGTCAACCTTACTCTCATCAGATTTGGCTTAAGGAAGAAATAACATACACACTCCTTTGGGTATCTTGCCCTACAGGAAAGTAGGGGGAAGGGGATAAGGTGGGGATGGTAGAAGGGAGGGCAGATTGGGGGAGGAGGTAGTTAGAAGCAAACACTTTTGAAAAGGGACAAGGTCAAAGTAAAAAATAGAATACATGGGGGGGGACAGGATAAGATGGGGAAATATAGTCTTTCACAATATGACTAATATGGAAATGTCTTGCATAACTACACATGTATAACCTATATTGAATTGCTTGCCTTTTCAATGAGGGTGGATGGAGAGGGAAGAAGGGAGAGAATCTAGAACTCAAAGTTTTAAAAACAAATGTTAAAAATTGTTTTTACATGCAACTGGGAAATAAGATATACAGGCAATGGGGTATAGAAATCAATCTTGCCCTACAAGAAAGTAAGAGGAAAAGGGATGGGGGTGGGTAATAAATGGGAGGGCAGACTGGGGGACAGGATAATTAGAATACATGCCATCTTGGGGTAGGGGGTAGGGCAGAGATGGGGAGAAAATTTGGAACTCAAAATCTTGGGGAAATGAATGCTGAAAACCAATTAATTAATTAATTTTTTAAAAAAGAAAGAAAATTGTCTGAAACCCTTTCCATCTTTATCAAATTCACAGTGACTATTCTGATTTTTCACTATCTTGATATCTGAGTCCCAGATTTCTTTCAAATCAAAGTCACAGGGACCATTACTCATAAATCTTTGCTAGTGAGACTTTTTTTTCATAGAAATGCTCAGCTTCAAAGTAGTCTCATTCATTGCACACCTACTCTCTATATCTCAAGGAAACACACACACATACACACACACCACACACAGAAATAAATCCTCTTCCTTCCATTGAAAGAAACTAAACTGACTTATAATTCTATTTCACAAAGCAAAAAGAAGTTTTCAAACTTAATGGGCAGAACCAATCAATTGAAAATGCCATTAACTCACATCTGCAGGATGACTTAATTTATGAAGAGCTTCACAAAAAATGACATTTGGATGCTCACAACAAACCTGTGATACAGGTAGGGTTCTTGTTACACTTTTCAACTGAAGCCCTGAGCTCAGAATAGCTGAGTGACAAGACCAACAACCCTGCAGGAGACACTAGGACTCAAACTCTGGAACTGAATGTACTCTTTCCCCAGCACTAGATGGCCTTATCCATTTCACTTCTAATTTTTCATTCAAATGACTTTTATTGAGCTCAAGTAAGACTTCTGCTTTTCTACATGGATCAATTTTGATGCACTATCACTTGGTCAGCCTTTGCAAATTTCATATGCTAAGGTGAGAAATGGGTTTACACTTTTCGCCTGTCATGTATTAGTTTTCAGAGTTATGCTTAACTTTTCTAACATCCTATTCAGATCCACTGATTTGCCATATGCTGCATGTATACTAAAAATTGAAATTATTCCATCATCTGCCATATCTTTGACCAGAATGTAATTTTCTTGTTGATCCTTTTTAATCTTATTTTTTTCAGTTTCCATGTCTAAGATCAAAACATATCTGCAAACCCTACCTTTTTCTCTTCACCAGAGGCATAAGTTCTGTTATGACCCATGACTTTAAGCTATTATTTATTTCTAAAATTTAAAAATTTAAATCTAATATTTTAATTAATTCCATAATACATTAATAATTAATTTAATTAATTGATAAAATAATTTTTAAAATAAATAAAAAATTTGAAATGTCTCTAAGTAAGAGTCATTTTAATAAACAAAATGAAAAAATCATGCATTTCACACATTCAAAAATATTATGTCTCATTCTATATCTTCAGGCCATCTTCCTTCTTACAGGAAGCAGACAGCAGAATTCACTATTAGCACTATTATTCACTGTTAGCACTGCCCATTTAGTGGTTCATGAACACATTGAGGATTCATGACTATGGTCTAAAAGACTGCAGCTAAATATTCTTCAATGGCACCTTAAGCAGTAAGTAATTGCACAATTTTCCTACAAGTATATTTTTTCTCTGAGATAATAAGCATGTGTATGTTAGAAACAATAGGTTTCTCTATGCAGTGATTCCAAACCATAATGATCAGGCATACAATGATTTTGGTGTTCATATGGCGATTACATCAAACTTCTATTTATTCCTTCTGAATAAATAAAACATATTCTGTCCTCAACCCTTTATCAAATTGTTTCCAAACTGCAGAAAAGTTTCACATGCAAGTGCAAATCGATTCCCAGTAGACAGTCACAGTAGGCACATACCAACATTTGCTTTCTATAATATTCTGTCCCAGAGTAGTTCGCTCGTTCCAGGGTTACTTTGTAATTGTATCTCATTAATGCAGTAGCCATCAGATCAAGATGTTACAAACTGTGTATGTTCTTGGAGTGCAGATAGCAGGTTCTTTGGAAAACATGCTAACTAATTATGGGCATGACAAGACATCTTGAAACCATCAGTGATCATCACAACCATTCTACAAAAGAAGACCTAATATCACCTCTCACTGCAGCGTTAAGGCTAATTTTCGATTTGAAGTAATCTTCTGCTTGGGTTACTATTCCTCTATGGGGCAGATTTTCAAAGAATCTGGATGGAAAACATAGGTAAGTCATTCTGTAGGGTTTTTGTGAGTATTTTGACGTTGTGCCAGTGGCAGAAAGAAGAAACTCAAGTCTGACAATTTCTTTCCTTACAAACCTTGCTTAATATAAAAGCATTTCTTGAAAAAATGCAAAGCGAAAAAAATGCAAAGTAAAATATGCAATTGAACATTTAATAAGCTATTTGTCATCAGCAAATAAGTGATTCATTTTGGTGACTGGTTTTTGGGCTAAAAATTTAAAAATGAATTTCCATCCCTCACAAGGAAGGTTTTAAAGTTCTACCATTTTTCACCTCATCCATATGAGTGAGCATTTTTCACCCTGGTAGCCACCCTCCCCTTCTTTCTTGCATCCTTTTGTGTTTCCCACCCCCCATTGTCTTTCATTAAACTCCTTAAAGGCAGGACTGTCTCCTCTTTTGATTTATTGTATCCCCAGTACTTAGCATAGTGTCTGACATATAGTAGGTGCTTAGTTTATAAGATTGTGTTATTGAATTGAGTTATTTGCCTCGGAATATTCATTCCTAAAGGATCCACATATAAAAATATTTATAGAAGCTCTTTTTGTGGTAGCCAAGAACTAGAAATTGAAGGGATGCCAATCAACTGGGGAATGGCTAAACAAGTTGTGGTATATGAATGTAATGGAATACTACTGTGCTATAAGAAATAAGGAGCAGATGGATTTCATAATAACCTGGAAAGACTTACATGATCTGATGCTTAGTGAGGGGAGCAGAACCAGGAGAACATTATACATGATTACAGACACACGGTATCTGTGATGACTAACTTTGATGGACTTGGTTCTTCTCAGCCATACAAGGGTCTAAGACAGCTCCAAAAAACTCATGATAGAAAATGCCATTGACTTTCAGAGAAAGAACTACGGAGTCTGAATGCAGAGGAAAGTAAAGCAGACTACTTTCTCTTTCTGTTTTGTTTTGCTTTGTTTTTTTTTTTCATTCTCATGGTTCCTCCCATTTGGTCTAATTCTTCTTTGCAACATGACTAATGTGAAACTATGTGTAATAGGAGTGTATATGTAGAGCCCATATCAGATTGCATGTAGTATTGGGGAGGGGGGAGGAGAAGGTGGGGGAGAAAATTTAAAGCTTATGGAAGTGAATGTTGAAAAATAAATAAACTTAAAAAATAAATTTAAAAAAAAGAATATTCATTCTTTCTTTCCATTATTTTTCAATCTCTCCCTAGCTATTGAAACTTCCCTACTGCCACAAATAAAATCAGATCTCCCTGACACTCAAAAAAAAAAAGCCTCACTTGTTCCATTCATCCCCACTAGATACTATCCTGTATCTTTCTTCCTTTTCACTGCTAAATACCTAGAGGTGGCCATGTACAACTGGTGTCTCCAACTCCTTTCCTTTTCCTGTCTTTGAAATCTTCTGCAGTCTCCTTTTTGGACTAAAATAATACTCTGAGAAGTTCTAAATCATCTCCAAATGGCTAAGTCCAATGGCCTTTTCTCCATCTTCTGCCACTAGTATTGAATTTTCCCACCTCAACTCACATTACTTGGTATCTCTTTTGCATTTGCAGTGTTCTATTTTATATCAGTTGGGATTTTGGTGCATATGTTATCACCTCTGCTAGATTTTAACTTCCTCTACAACTAGGACTATATCTTATTTATCTTTGTATCTTTTGTACTGTCAATCCCCGCCTTTTTCTGGATCTTCTCTTTTCTCTAGGTTTTAGGAACACTGCTCTCTCCTGCTTTTCCTCCTCCCATGTCCAAAACTCAACTTCTTATGTTTCCACCAGCCCTCCCATCTTCTTACTTGATTCTTGCTATCAGGGCACCACCCTCCCAAGCATCCAGCCTCACAACCCAGGAACCCCTCACTCATCATCTGTCACATACTCACAACCCACATTTCAATCGTTTGGAAAGTCCTACTTTTGGACCCTCTCTCCACACTGCTCGTTTCTTGGTTCAAGCCTGTATAACTTCCAACCTGTGGTGTTGCAAGAGCTTGCTGGTGGGTTTCGCTTCCTCAGTTCTCCTTCAGTCTACTTAATCCTCCATGCAGCATCAAATTCACTTTCCAAAATAAAGCACACTTTTGACCACATTACTACCTATTCAATAAACTCCAGTGGCTCCCTATCACCAGGATTGAATACAAATCCTCTAGTTGCTAAAACTCTTCATCTTCTTCCCCTCCCTTTCTTTGGCTGCCCCTTGCACCCAGAATGCCCGCCCTGACTTCCCTGAAGTCACACCTCAACACCCACCCTCTACAATAAGTTTTTTCCAGTTTTCTTCATCTTCACTCTTTCCCCTTCTTCATTAGCTCTAATTTACCCTGGATACAGCAGATCTCCACATAACTGCCTGTCTTCTTCCCCACTAGATTGTGAATTCCCTGAGAACGGGGACTGTCCCTTTCCTCTCTTTGTATCTATGGCACTTAGCATAGTGTATGGCACATAGTGGGTACTTAATAGATTCTTGTTAATTTGAATGAGGGCTAGGAAAGAGCAAACATGAGACAGCCTCGGCTTTTTTTGGATGTTTTCAGATTTCCACACCCCAAAGTTCTAAACAATGACTTATAGGATTAGAGATTTATCAGTAGAAGAGAAGTGAAAGGCCATGTGTCCAACTTCCTAATTTCACAGATGGGAAAATTGAGTCTCAGAGGTTCAGTGATTTCCCCTAGATCATACTGCTCAAAAACACTGAAAAAAAAGATTCCAAGTCAGGTTTTTCCACCCCCAAGCCTAGCATTACCCTCACTACAGCACAAGTGTTTTTGGTGATAATAGTCCTCATAGATCTGCTTTCACCTTACTCACCTGGACAGGAGTTCCTTGAACTTTTTGGATTAAAGATCCACGATGCTAGCCTTTCCTCAACGTAGGAGATCAAATCTTTTGTGAGAAGTGGGATTCCTTGGCAGGAGAAATAAGGAAAAGATGAGGATGGAGAGAAACTTAGACTTTACTCCTCTTTAGGGAATGGGGACATGGAAGGAAGGATCCTAGGAGGGTTCCCAGGATTCCTCAAGGATAGTTGACATGGTGTTTATTGTTGGAAGTTTGGAGGTTAGGAGGAGATAATGCAGCCAGTCTAGAACTAGAGAATTCTGTCTTTGCCTCTTTCACAGAAAGATGGTCATATTCCATGGCTTCCATTATTTAGGACAGCGGTGGAGAACTTGCGGCCTCAAGGCCACATGTGGCCTTCTAGGTCTTCGGGTGTGGCCTTTTGACTAAGTCCAAGTTTTACAGAACAAATCCTTTTCTTAAGGGGATTTGTTCCCTGAAGAGCCAGATGGTAGTTCAGTGGTGAGAACTCTGGGCCTGGATTCAGGAAGAATTAAGCTCAATTCCAGCTTCAGACACTTAGTAGTTGTGTACCCCTGGGAGAGTCACTTAATCTCTGTTTGTCTTAGTGTCCTCAATTGTAACATGGGGATAATAATAGCACCAGACACAAAGGGAATTATGACGATCGGATGATATAAAATTAGTGAAGTGCTTGGCACAGTGCCTAACACATAGTAGGTGTATGTAAATTCATATCCCTTTCCTGTCTTGGAATTTAGGGGAACACTGAAACAAAGATAGATTGGCTATAACGGCAGGAGTAGGAGTAATAAGCTACAAATTTATGTTTGTTAGCAAGAAGAGCTTTTTAAAGACTAGCCCTATCCCGAAGATGGAGGGGTTGCCTTGTTAGGTAAGGGGTTCCCTTCATCGCCCACCTGCAAGAAAAAAGATAAATGAGCAATTTTCGGAGATTTTGCTAACAAAATTCACGTTTAAGAAGGCACTAGACTAGATAACTTTGAGATTACTTCCAAGTCCAAGATTTTATAACACTTTCGTTTTGTACCTGAAAACAACAAAAAAATAGGAAAGATATAGTTTCAGGAGGAACAAAAGAAAGTCTCAGCTTCCTAGCACAAGATGCAAAGACTTTCTATTGGGAAAACCAGGGAGCAGGAGGACCTGTGGAGAGACCAGCATCTTTGCCTTTCTAATACTGATAAATGTTCAAACCCTATACACTAGGGAAGTAAGAAAGACATTCTTTTCAGATTCAGAGTTGCCAGGGGAAGCTGTGCTTACCCACGGAAAGCAGGTTCTGGGAGTTTTCCAGCATCACCTCCTCGTACAGCTTTCTCTGAGAATGGTCCAAGAGGCACCACTCCTCCTGGGTGAAGACCACAGCCACATCCTTGTACGTCAGTGATTCCTAACCATCAAATTCACAAGAATTAGAGCTGAAAGAGACTGAAGAATTCATCCAGTCCAACCCTCATCAGTGTACGGGAGGAAACTGAAGCACAGAGAAGGGATTTCCTAAAGGTTAGACCATTTACGAGTGCTGGAGGCAATGCTTAAAACTATAATCATTAAAAGCCCAACTGTATTGAGAAAATTGAAAAAAAAAATGAGAAAAGTAATTTCCACTTGCAGTTGGAATAAAGTTGACAAATATCTTACTCCGAAATGTTTCTCCCTATGGAATCAGGGGAAAAGTATGTGTCCTATCAGTGAGCCATAAGAATCTATAGGGAAAAAAGAAAGAAAGTGGTGTGAAATTTATTCCTCATAAGAACTCTCATAGTGACGTGTTAGGAAAATTCTATGGAGAGTCTGTGAGAATCCAGCAAGTACTGTGTATTCTGGGCGGTAAAGACATTACCTGTGACCACTAAAGAGAGCAAAGAAAAAGAAGTAATCTAAGTTAACTTCCTAGAAGTCTCAAAGTCTTATCTACATGAAAACATGAAGAGGATTCTTAAGAGATATTAATCACAATCCGGACTGTTCTGAGTAGTAGGAGCCTGTTATCAGTCATAAGAAGAAGAGTTATTTATGATTATATTGAAGGCTTGAGGTAACAATAGATAAGATTTGTCATAATCAAAACATTTTATGTTTATAATTTTTCTTACTTTTTATGGGCATATATATTCACTAATTTTCACAATTTGTTATATATTAATAGGATGGGGACAGGAGGGTTCCTTCATTTATTAAAAATGTAATATTTCATTATCTGGGGATGAAAATTGAGCTAATTCATGAGAAAGACATCACCAGTGTATAAGAAATTAGTAATCTGGGGCAGCTAGGTGGTGCAGTGAGTAGAGCACCAGCCCTGGAGTCAGGAGGATCTGAGTTCAAATCCAGCCTCAGCCACTTAACATACTAGCTGTGTGACCTTGGGCAAGTCACTTAACCCCAATTGCCCTACCTTCCCCCCTCCAAAAAAAATTTAAAAATTAAAGAAATTAGTAATCTAAAAACACCACTAAAAGTCTAAGGCACTGAAGAGTGTCTTAGTCAGCACGATGAGTTAAGAGGTAGACCAATGGATGAAATACAAGAGGTTGGCCAGATGTGAAAATGCCTTGATACTTGAGAGGTGTTATGTACTTTGCTAACCTGCTACATGTAGAACACGTTTTGCCAGTGAGTTATCTGATGCTCTCTCATTTCATTATCTGCCATTTCCATTAGTCCTATGGTTCACTTTTTCAGAGGTTCTATTATTTAGGAACAATTCTCAATCCTGTGGATAATAGCAATCTTTTCACTTTCATCATTTTGGTTTCTTCTGTAATGTACCCACTTTATGGTTTCTTGAAATCCATATTTCTCTTATAACTTCTTTCTTATTTCTAAATTATTTAACTTCTGAGCAATTAAGACATTAATGGTCTTTTCCCACTTTTTTAGGTTCCCAAGAATTTACAAATCTTTCCTTTTCTCTAGGGCTTCTTGAGTTACTATTCTTCATTACTTGGTATTTATGCATAGGATGGGCTCTCACTAGAGGAAGGCAGTACTTTTATTGATTGCTAATTCATGTCTAATTGTTTCTCTAACTCACAACAGAAGCTATTGCAAACTTCTTCTTTTTCAAACCTTCCACATACATCCTTCATTACTATGAAGTGAGGCCATCAATTCCAAGCATCTGTTTAAGGACAGAATGCAGCTCACACATCTCCTCAATTGTCACCTGATGTCACTACCTTTGGACTTCTCTGAAGGCCATCTCCACCATTCTCCAGGAAGCTTACTGTTAGGACAGCATTCTCCTGGGACATCTAAGCAGCTTCAGTACTCCACTTCCTCACTACTTTCTGCCACTCTGGTTAGAGGTGGGACCATGAACACCAAACTTTCATTGGAGGAGAGGGCTGAGCTCAGACATTTCATCTCTCACATTTCTCACCTAGTTGCACTACTTTAGGACTTCTGCCTGTTGTTTCACCATGCCCCAGTGTGCACTGGGTTCTCCTCCTTGCCCTGGTGGGCTTCTTTCTCTGTGTTGTCTTCCCCTTTGAAATTGTAAACTGCATGAGGTCAGGGATTGTCTTTGTTGGTATTTGAATCCTTAGTCCTTAGGACAATGCCTGGCATACTGTAAACACTAAATGAATGTTTATAGACTAAGGACCACCAAAACACTCTCATCTGAATATCCTACCTCTTATTTTAATTTAAAAATTGAGGCTATTCAGGGGGCGGAGCCAAGATGGCAGCTGGAAAGCAGGGACTAGCATGAGCTCCCCACCAAGTCCCTCCAAAAACCTATAAAAAATGGCTTTGAACCAATTGTAGAACTGCAGAACCCACAGGGTAGCAGAGGGAAGCAGGGCTCTAGCCCAGGACAGCCTGGATAGTCTCTGGGTAAGGTCTATCCCGCATGGAGCTGGGAGCGGAGGGGAGCAGAGCTGAGCGGAGCAGAGCCCAGTACGGGCGGTGCGGACCAAGGAGACCAGGAGCTGGGCAGAGTGTACCCTAGCGCCCTGAATCAGTGAGCTGCAGCAGTTACCAGACTTCTCAACCCACAAATACCAAAGACAACAGAGTAGGTTAGTGGGAGAAGCTACTGGGGACAGGGAGTTTGTGGTTCAGCTACTGCCCCTAGGGCAGCAGAGGTGGGGCAGCTACAGAACTACAGCTGCAGTTGCTTCTGGCTCCAGGCCCAGATGTTGGGAGGAATTAAGTGGCAGATCAGAGCAGGAGTGCAGAGCCTGCTGAAGACCTAAGTCCAGTCCTGGTTGGGGGTTCTCGGGGAAGGAGGAGTGCTGGTGAGGCAGAGCTGGCACATCCCCCCAAGCATGGAACATAGAACTCTTTAGTCTACAAGCAGTCATACCCCGCTGAAAAACTCAAGAATCAAGTAAGTTGGCTGGGAACATGGCCAGGCAGCGAGGGCACACCCAGATTCAGTCTCAGACTTTGGAATCCTTCTTTGGTGACAAAGAAGACCAAAACATACAGCCAGCAGAAGTCAAC
>CM053622.1:813215836-813234217 GCA_028646595.1 Phalanger gymnotis
AGGGCAGACTGGGGAACAGGGCAACCAGAGTGTACGCCATCTTGGAGTGGGGGGGAGGGCAGAAATGGGGAAAAAATTTGTTATTCAAACTCCTGTGAAAATCAATGCTGAAAACGAAATATATTAAATAAAATTTATAAAAAAAAAATTGCGGCCATTCAATGTGAGTCACCTCTGATCACAAAGTCCTTTCAGACATCTCAAACTGCATGTCCAGTCGCTATCTTAAATTTAACATACTCAAAATGTAATTTATCACCTTGTTTCCAAAAGCTCCCCTACTCTTCTGTCTTCCCTATGGCTGTTAAGGGCATCAATATCCTCCTAGTCCCTGAAGCTAACAACCTAGGCATCATCTTTGTCTCCTATCTTTCATCTCCCTTATCCAATCTGCTGCCAATACCTCTTCATTTCACTTTTGCAACATCTCTCAAAAAACCTCCTTCTGATGATGCGACCATCTTGGTGGAGACCACATCACCTCATCTTTGGACTTTAGCAATAGCTTGCTGGTGGGTTGGCTGGCCTCAAGATTCTCCCCGATGCACCCCTCATTTAGGCAACAAGGTGACTTTCCCTATATCACAGGTTCAAACGTATAATTCCCCTACTCAATAAATGTCAAAGGCTCCTTATCACCTCTGGGATTAAACCCAAAATCTTGCACTCAAAACCCTTTATGACCTAGAAATCACCTGCTTTTTACAATCTTCTTATACCTTAATTCCTGCCACTTTCTCTATGATCCAATGATACTGCCTTCCTTGGCTTTCCACAAAGAAGACATTCCATCTCTATACACTTCCTCTGGCTGTCCAAATGGCTGGAATCCCTCCATCCTGGCTTCCTTCAAGTCTCAACTAACATTTCACCTGCCACATGAAGCCTTTTCCAAGCCCTCTTAATTTTAGTGCCTTCCTTCTTTTAATCGTAGACTATTTATCCTGCCTGTGGCTTGCTTGTACTTATTTGTTTGCTTGTTGTCTTGCTTATTACATTGTGAGTTCTTTGAGGACAGAAACTGTTATTTGACTCTTTTTGTATCCACAGCACTAAGCTCAGCTTGGTACACAGTAGGCACTTAATAAATGTTAATTGCCTGAATGCTTGCATTCTCTTCATCTCAGAACCTTTTCATGTCATCTCCCAGTGACCTCTTTTCTCCAGTCTCCAAGAAAGTGCTTGGCCTTTATTTTGCCAAGGAAAACTCTCTCTACATGGATCTTGGCACTATCAATCATCTCAACCCTTCTCTCAAATTTTCAGTTTCCTATCAGCTGGTTTCTTTCCTACTGACTTTAAACCTTAGTGACTCCCCCATCCTTGAAGAAACCTTTAAAAAATCCTAACTACTCCTTCAATTATTATTCTATCTCACCTCCTTTTCTTAGCCAAACTCTGGTCATTTCTCAGTGTTAATTCTTATTGACCTCCCTGCTTTATTCAACACAGTTAAGATCCTCATTCATCTGGGTGGTGTTCTCTCCAGCTTTATCTCCTACCTGTCTCTCCATACCTTTTCAGTCTCTCCACATGGCCCCTTCAAGCACATCACAACCCTAAACTGTGCATATTGACCTAGGCTGGGTCCTGGGCTCTGGGTTCTTCTCACTCTATCCTATTGGAATCTATTCACTTCTCCCCTCTATGCCCATGACTCCCACATCTCTACAGCCAGCCTCAATATCTCCATTGTGCTTCTGTACCATTACTGATTTTTTACCTTTAGGAAATTTCCCATTTAATGTTTCAAAGACAACTTAAATAAATTCAACATATCTAATCAAGGACTCCTAATTTTCCAACTCTATAGCTTCCCCCTCTAGCAAACTTCCCTCTTTCTGTAGAAGAGACCATTTTTCCAGTCTCTCAGGTTCAGAAAGTTGCCATTATCATGGAATCCTTTCTGCCTCTTACCTACACATACAATCAACTGTCTCAAATCTGAGCCCTCCCCTCCACTCACACAGCAACCACCTTCATTCAGACCCTCATCACCTCTCCCCGAGATTGGAAGACTGTGCTCTTGGATGGGCCTGACTCAAGGCAGACCTGAGGAATTCAGATTCTAGATGAGACCATCAGACCCTCCCAGGTCAATCAATAGTTAACAGCAGATCTGCTGAGCCACAGCAGGAAAGGGATATTCAACAAGAACCAGCATTGAAGAGGAGAATTGGTTTGGCTCAGTGGAGCTCCCATCAGGATCTACCATGTTAGCCAAGCATCTAGGCACATCTGGAGCTCCTTGTGGCTATGGGTCTCAAGAGACCAGGAAAAGTAAAATCCACAGCCAGAGCTTTCGTTCCCTGAGCCAACCCAGGCAGGAGGATGATGTCAATACCTGTTTAAGGGAAAACTATCCTACTTTAGAAGTTAAGTGGATTGAGCCAGGCTGGGGCTAGAGTCAGGAAGATCTGAGTTCAAATTTGATCTCAGGAACTTACTAGCTGTGTGATCCTAATTAAGTCACTTAAGCACTGTTTGCCTCAGTTTCCTCAACTGTGAAATAAAAGTAGTAAGAGCATCTACCCTCACAGAGTTGTGAAGAATGTCCAAAAAAGGATTTTTGGGAAACGTAACTGACCAAATGTCTTCTGTTATTAAAATCCTTAAAGCCTGCCTCTTTGATAGGCACCTAGTGTCTCCTTCAGTACCTCCCTTAACCTGGGCTACTAAAGAACTCACAGGACTTGGAAAAATTCCAGGAATTCACCTTTTTTTTTTTTTTTTTTTTACAAATCCAGTCAAAAGCAGCAAGCGGTAACTTAACAATGCTAATTAACTGACTGATAAAGAAATAGTTTTTTGGGTCAGATTCAAACTACTCAGGGAAAGTTTAAGAATCCTCTTTTCTTTTTAAACCAAGGTCCCATTTCTTTATCTTTCTCACCCTCAGTGCCCTAGTAGATCTTACCTAAAACTAGTTTGTACAATCTCTGGGTCAAGTAGCCCAGGCAGAAACTAAATTTGTATTTGTGTGTATGTGTGTGTGTAATCAGTGGAAATGAAGTACCTGCCTGTCCATTCCCTCCTCATGGTGTGTGTACCTCCCTGGCTAGATCCTGTGCTGCCTTAGCTGACTATGGTCAGCCAGGACCTGAAAATTCTTGCAAGGTGATCAAAGAAGATAATATTTAAAAGACATTTGGAGTACAGAAGGTACCATCTTACTAGGCCCAACCACCTTCCCATCTGCTTACACCCCATCTCCTCTTTCTTTGGCCTCCTGACTGGTACTTGGTTAAGACCCTCCATGCCCTGAGTCTGTGCCTGTCTGCAGACTGTCTCTCATGCTTCTCCCTCCTTACCTCCACCTCCAAGCTTCCTTCATGTCTCAGCTCAAATCTCATCTTCTAAATCTCATCAGTTTTTCCTGGTGCCTGCAACTGCTGGCTCCTTCCCCTCCCCACTACACTGTCTATAGCTGTTACAGACACAACTGCTTACGTGTTGTCTCCCACGTTAGACTGTGAGCTCCTTGAAGGCAGGGACAGATTTCTCCTTCCTTTGTATCCACACTAGGTCTGAACAGTGCCTGGCACTGAGGAGCCATGTTCTAAATGCTTATTGACCTGATCCAGGAAATGGCAAACAGGAAGATTCAGAGACACCTGGGAAGACTTGTGTGAACTGAGGCAGAGTGAGTGGACCAGGGGGACTATTTCTGCTCTGACCTCAAGATTGCAAAGGAAAATGGCTGGGGAAGACATCAGGGCTCTGCTCTGTTCAGAAAGATATGTATGTGTGTATGGGGAGGGGTGGGGGGCGGTGGAGGTGTAATACAAAAAAGAGGACAAAGGTGGCTGCACCACACTCACCTGCCAGGGGGGCCTCTGGGGTCCAGGGGCCATTCCCTCAGGGTCCCTGCTCGGGCCAGGTCTTGGTCCTCTTCAAGTCAAGCAGGGGATGGGGAGCTGTCTTTCCCCTCACTCCTGGGGCAAGGGGCTGGCCTACAAGGATTCAGAGGGTGAGATCCCTCAGGGGTTCAAAGCCCCTGGCACTGCCCTGGGGGAGGAGGGCAGCGGGGTGGACACAACGACCACTTCCCACCCTCTTACTCCTTCTCTTCTATCCCCTGCCCTTCCCCACCATCCCACAGACACCCAGGAGGCAGGAAGGGGCTTCTCATTCCAGATAGAGGAAACCAGTCAGAGTCCATGACTCCTGAGTCTGAGCTCTCCCTCCCATGGAGGCTCTAGGCAAGGTGTGGAGGTTGGGTTATAGGACCCATTGGTAAGGCAGGGGATGGTGCCCCAGGGCACTGGAGACGTGATGGGGAGCCTGGACAGGAAGCAAGGGCCAGGAGCCACGCCTGGGAGGGAAGCGTGCTCCTGGTATTCCTGGAGAACACTCACCAAGAGGTCAGATGGGAAGGATGAGGCCCAGTGGAAAGGGCAGCAAAGCAAAAGCAGGGTGCTGGGCAGGGTCCAGGCTCAGACCTCCCGGGCTCTTTCACGTGTATGGCAGTTTTGCTTCCTGGAAAAAGGTGACCTTAGTTCCAAGGGTTCAGGCTTCCAAGTAATCTGCTCAGAGAGGCTCCTCCCAGGCCCCAGAGCCCCACCCTGCACCACCCCTGAGGCTCCAGGAACCTGGTAAGCAGTGATACTTAGGGCTACAACCTAAGAACCTGCCTGCCTCTTGGGCAAAAGCTCTGCCCTCCATCCCCAGCCTCCTCACTGGCACCCACACTCCACCCCAGGGCTCAAATCTCCCCAACTGGCTGCTCACCCCAGGGAGCTCCACCTCCCCATTCCCCAACATCTGTCTTCCTGCCTCCCTACCCCAGCCCTGGGACTCAGGACCTCCTCCTCTGAGGAAGATCTCCTGGTCTTTCCCCAGCTCTTTGGTGCTACACTCATCTTCTTCTTCCTCCTCATAGGGGTATCTAGGCCCTGTATCCCTCTTGGTTCTCCCATCCACTCCTCTTAGGCAGAAAATGGAATTAGTTTTCTTCTCTGCTTTAGAAACATCTACTTTCTTTCCTTTTTATTTAATATTTTATTTTTTCCCCAATTACATGTAAAGAGAATTTTAACATTGTTTTTCTCAAATTTTGACTTCCAGATTCTCTTCCAACTTCCTTCCCCTCCCCTCATTGAGAAAGCAAGCAATTGACATACATTATATATATATGTAGTCATGCAAAACACATTTCCATCTAAGTCATGCTATAAAACAACCTCCTCACCCCCAATAATGAAAATAAAGAAAAAGTATCTTTGATCTGCATTCAGACTCCATTGGTTCTTTCTCTGGGGATGGATAGCATTTTTCACCATATGTCCTTCAGAATTGTCTTAGATCACTGTATTCCTGAGAATGGCTAAGTTATTCACAGTAGACACAATATTGCTATTACTGTGTACAGTATTCTCCTATTTCTGCGCATTTCACTTTGCACCATTTCATGTGAGTCTTTCCAGGTTTTTCTGAGAGCATCCTGCTCATCATTTCTTCTAGCACAATAGTATTTCATCACAATCATATACAACAACTTGTCTAGCCATTCCCCAATTGATGGACATCTCCTCAATTCCTAATTCTTTGCCACCGTTAAAGAGCTGCTATAAATATTTTTGTACATATTTTTGTTTTTTTATCTCTTTGGAATGCAGACATAGTAGTGGTATGGCTAGGTCAAAGGCCATGATATAGCCCTTATGGCATAGTTCCAAATTGCTCTATAGAATGGTTGAATCAGTATACAACTTCACCAACAATACATTAGTGGTTTAATTTTCCCCCATCCCCTCCAACATTTATCATTCTTCCTTTTCTGTCTTATTAGATGAACTGATAGCTATATGGTTATAGCTCAGAGTTGTTTTAATTTGCATTTCTCTAATCAAAATTGATTTCAAGCATTTTTTCATATGACTATAGTTTTGTTTACTTCGTCTGAAAACTGCATATCCTTTGACCACTTATCAATTGAGGAATGGCTCTTATTTTTATAAATTTGACTCAGTTTTCCATATATTGAGAGATGAAGTCTTTATCAGAGAAACTTGCTGTAAAATGTTTTTTTTCACAGAAATGATTACTAAATATGTATTTCCTTCCATCCTGTTTTCCCCATTTGCCCTACTCCCTTCCTCCCTCCCTCCCTCTCTCTCTCTCTCTCTCTCTCTTTTCACCCTGTCCATTCTCAAAAGTGTTTTTTCCTTCTGACTTTTACCTCTCCCAATCTACTTGCCTTTCTATCATCCCTCCACCCTTCTCTTGTCCCCTTCCGCTCCCATTTCCTGTTTGGCAATGTAGATTTCTATACCCATCTGAGTGTGTATGTTATTTCTTCTTTGAGCTAATTCTGATGAGAGTAAGGTTCAAGTGCTCCCCTCCCCCTACTCCCTACATCTTCCCCTCCACTGTAAAATCTTTCTTTGTCTTCTTTTATGTCATATACTTTACCCCATTCTACCTTTCCCTTTCCCCTTCTGGTGCATTCTCCTTTCTTATCTCTTAATTTTATGTATTAGAAAATCATCCCATCATGTTCAACTCACACCTATGCCCTCTGACTGTGTATACTCCTTCTAACTGCCCTAGTATTGAGAAAGTTTTTAGGAGTTACAAGTATCATTTTCCCATGTATGAATATAAACAGTTTAACCTTATGGAGCCCCTTGATTTCTCTTTCCTGTTTACCTTTTTGTGTTTCTTTTGAGTCTTGTATTTGAAAGTCGAATTTTGTAGTCAGCTCTGTTTTTTCATCAGGAATGTCTGAAAGTCCTAAGTTTCATTAAATATCCATGTTTCCCCTGAAGGATGATATTCAGTTTTGCTGGATAGGTGATTTTTGGTTGTCATCCTAGCTCTTTTGCCCTCTGGAATATCATATTCCAGGCACTCTGATCCTTTACTGTAGAAACGGCTAAATCTTGTGCTATTGTGACTGTGGCTCCATATTTGAATCGTTTCTTTTTGCTTGCTTGCGATATTTTTTCCGTGACCTGAGAACTCTGGCATTTGGCTATAACATTCCCAGGAGTTTTCATTTTGGGATCTCTTTCCAGGAGGTGATTGGTGGACTCTTTTGATTTCTATTAAACTCTCTGGTTCTAGAATATCAGGCAGTTTTCCTCAATAATTTCTTGAAAGACGATGTCTAGTCTCTTTTTCTGATCACAGCTTTCAGAGAATCCAATAATTCTTAAATTATCTCCCCTGAATCTATTTTCTCAGTAATTTGTCTTTCTCCTGAAATATTTCACATTTTCTTCTTTTTTTCCATTCTTTTGACTTTGTTTTATTGTTTCTTGATGTCTCACAGAATCATTAGCTTCCACTTGCATGATTCTGATGTTTAAGGAATTTTTTTTTCACTTAGCATTCATACCTTCTTTTCCATTTGGCCAATTCTACTTTTTAAGGAATTCTCTTCATTGGATTTTTGTGTGTCTTTTACCATTTGGTCTATTTTGTTTTTTAAGATGTTGTTTTCTTCAGTATTTTTGAGGGGCCTCCTTTACAAAGCTTTTGATTCTTTTTTCATTATTTTCTTGTACCACTCTCATTTCTCTTCCAAATGTCCCCCCTACCTCTCTTACTTGATTTTTAAAATCCTTTTCGAACTCTTCCACGGCATGGGACCAATTCACATCTTTCTTTGAGGTTTTGGATGTTGGAATTTTGACTTTGTTGTCTTCTGAGTTTGTATTTTGATCTTCCTTGTTAGCACAGTAACTTTCTAGTCAGGATTTTATTCTGCTGTTTGTTCATTTTCCAGCCTATTTCTTGATTTTTAACTCTATGCTAAAGTAAGGTTTTGTTTCCAGGGTGAAGTGTGCATTGTCCTAAGCTTCAGGTTTTTTGTGCAGATGTTTTCAAAGATAATTTTGGGGACCTATAAGTTTTTGGGTCTTCCAAAATGGTATGACCTGGGGAGAGGCATGTTTACTACTCTCTTGTATTGTGCACTGGTCTATGAGCAACCACAAGCACTCTTTTCCACCCTGGAACTGTGACTAGCATTCTTGCTCCAATGCAGCTGCAAGGTAGGACTGGGCCTGGGCCTGAGACCCAGGACTGCAACCTAGATCCAAGTAAGGGAAATGTAGCAGAGTCCTGTCCCTGGTGCCAGCAAAAGGACCCCTGTAATTTCCTTCTGACCAGTTATCAGACCCCCTTCCCATTTGTGGGCTTAGAAGTCTGGAAGCTACTGCTGCCACCACTGCTTCAGTTGCTCCCAAGGCCTGCTCCTGGTTTTCTGGAGCCCAGTCTGCACTGACATGGCTGCCCTGCACTGGATTGAACTCCACTCTCACCCTAGCACAACAGACCTTTCCTGACAACTTTCCAAGTTGTCTTGGGCTGGAAAACTGTTTCACTTCATCCTTTTTTGGGTTCTGCTGCTCTAGAATTTGTTTTGGGGAATTGTTTAAAGGTGTTTGGAGGGATCTGGGGGGAGAGCTCAGGTGAATCCCTGCCTTTTCCCTGAAATCCTGGCTCTGCCTTGAAATAGTTACTTTTGAAAACCACAACCTACTAATATATGACAGTTGCAGTGGTGTTGGGGATGTTAATGCAGAAGATGTAATTTTGCTTTGAGGAGCTAAAGGAGGAAAGAGATTGGGGAAGGGGTATGTCATAAAGAGTAGCACTGGGGGCATCTGGGTTGGCCTAGAGCTCTCCACATCAAGACAGCAGGGTCTCTCTAAGTGACAGCTAGGGAGCTGTAGCAGGAGACAGACCATGAAGGTGGCTTCAAAGACTATGTCATGTTCTTCAAGGGCTAGTCAATTAGAGGACAAGGACATCACCTAACATAGCTGACTTTCTGGCTCAAGTTTACCTTGGACCTGCAACCCCAACAATAGGTTTTCAGGACACAGTGATCTGAGCTCCAAGGGCTGCTCCTTAACCAGCTAAGAAGGCTGCTAGGAGTCATCCGTTGTAGAGTTTACCTAGAAAAGGCTGATCACTTAGCAAGAAGAAGAGGTGGCAGAGGCCTTAGTGGGGCCAGCCCTCTGGCCCCAGCATCTTTCTTTTCCTCCACTCATACCTCAGACCCCTGCTTTCCTTTCTGCCCCTAGCCCTGGCCTCCATTCTCTGGAATTCCATGGCCATGGGACTGACTCTCCTTATAACCCTGGCCTCCTCCTAGGCTACCCATCTCTCTCCCAGGGTTCACCTTCCATCTGGGTCACAACCCACCAGGCTAATTACCCCTGACAGCTACTATTCTCTCCCAGCTCTGTCACCTCCCTCCCTCCCTAGCCCTGCTGTGGGACACAGACCTAAGAGCTACTCTACTGTAAGTGAACTGGACTAATTGAAAGTAGTAGTAACTATATTTTGAGATGTTGGCAGTAAATGGTCCTTGGGAAAATTGAGATTCTGTATGATATACTCTGAAACTGTAAATCTTGATCGGATTGGTTTGAGTTTGTCCTAAGTAAATTACAATATGGTTTCACTTCAAGCCAGATGTTGTGTTATACAATTGTGATCGAATACTACTATGCTATAAGAAATGATGAGCTCAATTATCTTAGAAAAACATGGAAAGATTTGCATGAAATAAGTGAAGAGTGAAATGAGCAGGATCAAGAGAACATTCTATACAGTAACAGCAATATTGTTTTAAGAACGACTTTAAGCAAATAAGTTATTCTATTATAAATACCCAAATTAACTATAAAGGGCATATGAAGAAAGATGCTATCTGTATCCAAAGAAAGATCTGACAAACAGATGTATATATAGAATAATTTTACATATATGTGTGTATATGTGTATGTATACATATACAGGCATATTCATATAGTATACTATATTGTATATACTACATATAGCACATATAGTATATATAAATGTGCATATTTATATATACTATATATATATATATATACATATATATATATATATATATAGTATTGCTGAGTCGAAGAGTATAGATAGTTTAACAACTCTTTGGGCATAATTCCAGATTGCTCTTCAAAATGGATGGATCAGTTCACAATTCTTCCAATGAATTAGTATCTCAATTTTTCCACATCCCCTCCCACGTTTGTTGCTTTCCTCTTCAATCATTTTAATGGATCCAATAGGTATAAAATGATATCACTGTTTGAATTGGCATCTAAATTAATGACTTAGCATTTTTTCATATAACTGTAAATTGTTTTGATTTCTTCATTGGAAAAATGCCTGTTCATATCTTTTGAACATTTATCACTTGGGGAATGACTCATATTCTTACTGATTTTGCAAAATTCTTTACATATTTGAGACACGACCTTAATCTGATAAGCTGTCTATAAAAATTTTTTCCTATTTTCTGCTTTCCTTCTGATCTTAACTGCATTTGTTTTATTTGTACAAAACCTTTTTAATTTAATGTAATCAAAATGATCCCCATTTTATACCTATCCTTCCTCTCTGTCTCTTATTTATTCATAAATTGTTCACTTATCCATAACTCTGATAAATGATAAGTTTCGTGTTCTTCTAAGTTTCTCGTAAAATCTCTCTTTATACCTAGGTCATGTTTCCATTTTGACCTTATCTTGGTAAATGGTGTCAGATATTGGTCTATGCTCAGTTTCTGCCATATTGCTTTCCAGTTTCCCCAGCAACTTTTACCAAATAATGAATTCTTATTCCAAAATCTTAAGTCTTTACATGTCAGATACATGGTTATTATGTTTATTTGATGCTGTAAATTGTAGGTCTACTCTATTCCACTGATCTACCTTTTTATTTCTTTGTGTTTCCACAATCTGGCTAGCAGCATCTGTGGGGGTGTAAGATCCACCCACAGCCAGCACCCAGAAAGCTGCCAACATGCCACAAAAACACAGGTTCTTTTGATCTGCTTAACTAAGGAAAGCAGGGGGAAGGGGTTGACATGCTTACTTTAATTCAGTACACAAATACAATTCACTTAGTTCAGAGGAAAAAGACCAGCACACTGAACTTCAGAGTAAAATACAAACAAATTACAAACATGGACAGACAGACCTTGTCTTATTTAAATCCCAATATATAGTTGCCAGAGTTCAACAAAGTCTCAGCATCTGGGTTTACAAGCTGGAGGGCTCCTTAGCTACAGCTGCCCAGAGTTTCCTCATCAACACCGTCTGCACAAAGGGCTCTGTCCTCCCTTCTTATAGGGCTTCAGATGTCATCAAATGTCATCTGAATGACCAGAATTTAGGCTGCTACGATTGGTTCTTGAGTTAGCCCCTCCCCTTAGGACCCTGGGAGGTTCACATCCACATAGGTTAGGTTAACACCTAATAGGGCATGGCTCTGGAGTTAGCACCTCCCCTTAGCCAGCCCCACCTTGGGCCCCACCCCAGTCACCAATCCACACCCACATAGGTTCCACACCTAATAGGGGTCTGGGCCTGGTGCTTATCACCTAGTAAGGCTCAATGAAATACACTGAATTACTCAAACAAAACAAAGGCCATTTTGCTTACCAATACACTTTGCCAGTACTAAAATGTGCTTTTTATTCTACGTCATGTATCTATTACACTTTACTCAGGAGACAGGTAGCACAGGCCTTTAATAAATCCTCTTGTATAGTGGCCGATCATTACAATGATCAGTTGTGATGTTTTTCAAAGTTGTTGGCCTTTTTGTTGTTGTTCAGTTGTTTCAGTCATGCCCGACTCTTCATGAGCCCATTTGAGATTTTTTTGGCAAAGATACTGGAGTGGTTTGCCATTTCCTTGTGTTGGTAAGGCAAAATGGGCTCCTTAGCACTTAGTTCAACAAGTGCCCTTGAAGAGTTTGGCTTTTGTTTGCTTTGAGTAATTCAGCTACTTCATTGAATCTTACTAAGTGCTGAGCCCCAGGCCCAAACCCCTATTAGGTGTAAAACCTATGTGGGTGTGGATTGGCAACTAAGGTGGGGCCCAAGGTGGGGCTAACTCCAGGAAGGGCCTAGTTTACATGTCTGGGACAGCAGAGGCTCTTAGACCACATGAGTTTAAGTCGGCCTCTTTGTGACGATTTTAGGTCATGTGGGTGAGTCACATGTATGACTCACTCCTGACACTGACAAAGATATAAAAACCAGGGGTTGGCCTCCTCTTCTTTGGAGCTCTTTGCCGCAGCAGTGGTGGCGAGCATGACTATGGGCCAGCCCTTGTTCTGAGCTCCTGGGCTGAGCCTAGATGTTGGTAACTATGAATTGTATTGGGTCTGTCTGTTGATGTTTGTAATTTGTTTGTATTTTGCTCTGAAGTTCAGTGTGCTGGCTTTTTCCCCTGAACTAAGTGAATGATATTTGTGTGCTGAATTAAAGTAAGCTTGCCAACCCCTTCATCTTGCTTTCCTTAGTTAAGCAGATCAAAAGAACCTGTGCTGTCGGCAGCTTTCTGGGTGCTGGTTGTTGGTGGACCTTGCACCCCCACAGAAGCTGCTAGCCGGATTGTGGAAACATTCCTTCCACAGATGAGCAAACTGAGGCAAACAAGCTTAAGAGACTGGGCCAGGGTCACACAGCTAGTAAGTGTCTGAGGCCAGATTTGAACTCACAAAGATGTGTCTTCCTGTCTCCAGGCCTAGCACTCTAATGGCTTCACTGCCTACAAAACTGTTATCGTTATCAGTTAGTCACTTGATTGTACTTAGTGCCGGCTGAATTAGTTCATCGCAGCTCTTCCTATTACAGCCCTTCAATGAAATGGCCTATTTTTAAAGGCATATTCATGTTACATTCAATTCATACACAAAAATTTGCCATTGCCCTATTGCAGAGCATCACATCCTAGTTTGCAGCTCTTTGCCATAGCAAAAGGAGTTGTTATAAATAAATTTGTCCACTTTTGTCCTTTTCCTCTTTCATTTATTTAAGGGAATATGTCTTCAAGTGGTATCACCGAGTCAAAGTGTATAAACAATTTAGTGACTTTTTGGTCTCCACAGCTTCACCAATAGCCTATTTGCCCACAGCCCTTCTAACACTGGTTATTTTAATTTTTTCTCATCATAGTCATTTGCCTGAGTGCAAGGTAGAACCTGATTGTTGACTTCATTGAATTCATCTAATTATTAATGACTTGGAATATTTTTCTTAAGCTTGTTTTTTTTTTTAATTCAAACTTGGTTCTTAAATTAACTTGTATTTTCTGTGCCTATAACCTGCCCTCCTATAGCTGAGAAGGAAAAAAAATGTATAAAACTCATAACACATATACTATCAAACAAGATAAATTCCCTCTGATATTTGTGGTTCTCATTTACTTATCACTTTCACTATTCTGGGAATCTAGTGATCTGAAATACTGATTATGATGAGGAGCACTTTTTAAATATGGTTTTTGATGATTTGCATTCCCTCCTTTAAAATTGCCTATTTGTAGATTTTGACCATATGCCTACTGTATCCCTTCTTCATCTACCTGACTATAATCTGTATCCGTTCTTTATATATCTTGGATATGAGACCTTTATCAGATAAACTTGCTACAAATTAATTGCTTCTCTTTAAATTTTAGATGTATTGATTTAGATGCATTTTTTAATGTGATGAAAATTGCCCTTTTGATTGAAAATTGCCCTGTCTGTGCCTCGTTTGGAGATGAACTTTTCCACTATGCATACCTTTAAAGTGATCTTCCCCATGGCTCTTCTAATTCGGTTGAGGTGACCCCTTTTCTCTAAGGGGCTAATTTGAGTATCTGATGATTTATGTGTCTTCTGCCAGACTACTTAAGTTTCTAGCATTTTGTGGTGATTATTCAGTCCCGGCCCCATAGGTGAGGCCTTTGGATTGATGGGACACAAGGTTACTATTATCCTTGTCTTTTGTCTATTACATCCCTGATCTGTTCAGTTTCTCAATATCTTTATTTTTAAGTGGAACAAAATAATTTGGATGACTCTTGCTTTGTGCTATAGTTTCAGATTTGGTCCTGCTAGGCCTCCTTCTTTGGATAGGACCAAAGGAGCCACTGAGAAAGGAACCTCCTCATTTTAAAGATGAGAAAACAAAGGCAGAGAGAGGCTGTTCCTTACCCAGGGTTATGGAGCTAGGGAGCATCCGAGGTAGTCTTCCTGATTCTAACCTCAGTGCTTATCCATTACAACTAATGCCTTCCTCTTCACTGTTTTGAATTTCAATTTGAATAAAAAGTGACTAAACTGTCCATTATTTTAGACTTTGATTTTTAATTATCTCTGAAAAACAGCTGCACAAAAAAACCCTAAATCGTGAGATAGTGTCTCCTCCACTCTGGAAGCAGAGCCCCACTTTAGCATGGAGATAAAAGTCAAGAAATAGGCTGGAAAATGAGCAAACAGCAGAAAAAGATCCTGATCATAGAAAGGTATTATGTTGACAAGGATGATCAAAACACAAACTCAGAACCCAAAAAAGTCAAAACTCCTACATCCAAAGCCTCAAAGAAAAGTACGAATTGGCCCTAGGTCATGGTAGAGTTGAAAAAGGATTTTTAAAATCAAGTAAGAGAAGAAGTAGAAAAATTGTGAAGAGAAATAAGACTGATGCAAGAAAATCATGAAAAAAGTCTGAAGCTCTAGAAGGAGAAGGTAAAGTAGAAATAGAAAGAATTCACCAATCACCATCTGAAGGAGTCCTAGGATGAAAACTTACAGCAATATCATTGCCAGGTTTCAAAATACCCAGGTTAAAGAGAAAATATTGCAAACAACAAGGGGAAAAAACCAATTTAAATACTGTGGAAAAACAATCAGGATTTCACAAGAGCAAGCAGCTTCTACACTAACAGACCATACGTCTTGGAACATAATATATTTTTTTTAATTTTTATTTTTTAAACATGCCAGTAGTGCTCTGGAGAAAGTGTTTCAGCTTTCAGGGCTTTTAAGGAGGAAATAAGATGGAACATAATATTTCAAAGAGGAAAGGAACTAGAGTTTTTGGTGATCACAGGGACCTAACCCCCTAGTTCCCATAGATTCAATAAATCAACATTCACATTTTTGGCTTTTGCACTGTTTTCTAGGAACATTACCCCTGTGAAAGTTGACGATTGACTATATTTTCCAAGTTTTCCTCTAGCACTCTCATTTAATTGATGAAAACATTTTTGAACTTTAGGAAAACCCAAACTCTTGCTTCATCTCTTCTAGGTATTTTAGTTAAATTTGTGCCTGCGTTATTTTTTCTTTGAGGCTTTGTCTGTAGCTGTTTTAGAGTTAAGCTGTTCTTCGGGTTCTGTGTCAATAGCATCCCTATCACTATGCTCCTTTTATGATGGGATTCTTTTTTTCTTGTTATTGTTTGCTTGTTTATTCATTCTTTTTAGCTTACTTCCTAACTTTGGACTTGATATCATAGCTGAGTTCTGTGCATTTCTAGAGGGAAGGTCTCATCTAGTCCTGCTGCTGCTTTCTTGGGGGCCATTTACTATTGTATTATTCCCGGATATCAGGGTCACATCAGGCTGGGTACCTACAAGTATTAAGTGTTCCCCATGTGGTCTGATCTGGGGAAAAAATCTAATTATTGTCCCCCTAGTTTGAGCTGCGCTAATTCCTGAGCTGGATTTGTGCCTGAGCAACAGTAGAATGCTTCTGGATGTTATTATTATGAGCCGGCTAGAAAGCATTCTGCTTCAGAGTGACAAAAGAGTAGGCTCCCCTTTGGTCTGGGAGTTCTTTCTCAATTATTTCTCTTCCAGTTTCAGATTGGGTTAAAGTTTTAATTTAGATACTGCTCTGCTCCTGAAATCAATCATAAATTGCCACTGATTGCTTTTGTATTGGTTCTTCTCAGCCCAGCACCAATAGGGACTCTGTACCTCAGAATGTTACAAATCTCCTTCTCAGTCCACACTGGATCTGTGACCTGGAAACAGACATTGCTGTTTAGTATTTTAATTATATCCAACTCTTTGTGACCCTGTGGACCATGACATGCCAATAGTGTTCTTGTGGTATTCTTGGCAAAGATACTCTAATGCTTTGCCATTTCCTTCTCTCTTAAAGGCAAACAGAAGTTAAGTGACTTGCCCAGGGTCACACAGATAGTAAGTATCTAAAGCTAGATTTGAACTCAGGTCTTCCTGACTCCAGTCCCAGCATTCTATCCACTGCGCCACACAGCTAGCAGGGGTGACAAATCTGCCAGTTGGCACCTCTTCCCAAGTGGTGCTCCACTATGGTTCTGGATCTCTTCTTGCCCAGGTGTACAGCCTCCTCCTGCTCCATATGGAGAGCACTTGGCCAGACCTAGTTTCCATAGACACATCTGTAAACATCTGTCTCTCTATGCTGACCTGGCCAGGGGAGGGGTGGATGAGGGGTAGTAGGGAACTAACTCACTATGACTTTTTCTTAGATTTCCACATCAGGATTTGATCTGGTGTGTTTTTCAGATCTGATTGGAAAAGGTTTTTTGGGAGATTGAGCTTAGGGAAAAGGAGTTTACTGTATTGCTTCTTGCTACTCTGGCTCTACCTCTTACTAATGATTTTCTATGCTGTCAGTGATTATTATGCCATTTACTTTGTGCCCTGCTCTTAGGCTTTTAATCCTCCTCTTTTATCCAATATAGCAATTAAAAACCATTTTTGCCTCAGGCACTTACTAGCTATGTGGTTACTTAATCTCTATCAGGCTTTGTTTTCTCACCTGTAAAATGGGGATACTATTAACACCTACCTCCCAGGATTGTGGTGAGGATAAGATAAGATTTGTAAAGTGCATTGTGACAGAGAAAGAGAGACACATAGAGACAGAGAGACATTAGTGAGTAATCCTGTGAACGAAAATGGGTTAGGAATGAAGATCCTCTGGTCATTATTTCCATCCACAGGAGTGGCAGCATTAGAGCAGGCTATTAGAAATCCATCACTTGAAATTAAGAAACCTGCCCAGGCCACAAGTAAACCCATTTCCTTCCTCCAAACTGAGATGGATCTCTTAGCATAATTGGCCTTACGAAATCGTATGGTTCTAGATCTTATCACAGCATTACTAGGAGGGGCCTGTGCTATAATCAATCGGTCCTGTTCCTATATTAAACTGTCAGGAGAAATTGTCATGAACCTTCATGAAATTCAGCAGGTTATAGCACAGCTGCAACTGCCTGAAACAAATGACCTTTGGTGGAATTCTTCCTCCTGGTTCATTTGGTTACAGGCTAATGGGTTATTGGCCACCATAATTAAGTTCTTTTTGTTTTAGGTATGATTTTAATTTTTGACCTGTGTATTAACTGTTACTTAAACTGTGTGAAAGAGTGACATCTAGTGGTCTTTTCTTTAGCATGCAATCCTGATTCTGAGCCTATGATAAACTTTATAGATTTTGCTTATAGATAATTGATTCATGGAGGAGTGGCCTGACCTCTCCCTGATTAATCAAAGTGGGGAACTGATGATATAAAATGAAGACCAGTTACAAAATGGAGTTGGTTTGGTGTGGGAATGAAGAGAATCAATTAGATTCATAAGAACACTGATTGTATCTTGTGCTGATATATGTATTATCCTCCATCTTGTAATTTTTCTGCAAATCATCCACGACAAACTAAATGGTAGAAGTTATCTATTGTTTCAGAAATGCAAGTGGATGCAATTAATCAGCACCTCTCAATTCTGGGAAATGAAAGACCCCAAAATCTATTCATTCTACTCCCAACTAGTCCAAAACTTAACTCTTGCTCCCTCCCAACTTGGAAATCCCCTAATCTTTTCCCCAATTAGAAATCAAATTACTCAATTTTGTATCCTGTGCTGCATCCTGCTAATTGTTTTCTTTTAATTAATTGGTTTTATTTGATTAATTTTTTTAAGTACATAAAAATCTGTCTCCCTCTGTATTCAGGGTCTTTGCACTGACAAGAGAATTCACTGACCCATTTTTTATGCCTATTTTGCTTAAAAATTGTATAGGTTGGATTGTTCTACAAATTATTATATTATATAGTATAAATTATATGGTTATATTATGTATTATTTCAAATATATTATATATTATTATACATTATAAATAATTACATATTACTATAAATCGTGACATAAAAAGATCGAGAGACAGTTTCTGGGTAATCATTTTATCAATCATGCTAGCATATAAGGGGTCAGTGACTCTATCCAATGCCAAAGAGGAATAATGGTGGCCTCTCTATACTTATATGCCTTTGGATGAATAGGTGTTACCAATAAGTGACAATCAGGTCTGATTGATTAACAATTGGTTGGTTGTTGTCCTTCATGACATCACTATGTTAGAGTCAAGTGGATACAGCTGTGGCTGACCAGACAATACAACTCAGAATGCTCTACCAGAGTGTGTTGGTAAGCAAAATGGGCTCCTTAACACTTAGTTCAACAAGTACCCTTGAAGAGTTTGGCTTTTGTTTTCTGTTGAGTAATTCAGTGTATTTCATTGAGTCTTACTAAGTGCTGAGCCCCAGGCCCAAACCCC
>CM053622.1:813234717-813315282 GCA_028646595.1 Phalanger gymnotis
AAACCCTGGGCAGCTGTAGCTAAGGAGCCCTCCAGCTTGTAAACCTGGATGCTGAGACTTTGTTGAACTCTGGTAACTATGTATTGGGATTTGAATCAGACAAGGTCTATCTGTTGATGTTTGTAATTTGCTTGTATTTTGCTCTGAAATTCAGGGGGCTGGCTCTTTCCCCTGAACTAAGTGAATGATATTTGTGTGCTGAATTAAAGTAAGCTTGCCAACCCCTTCACCTTGCTCTCCTTATTAAGGCAGATCAAAAGAACCTGTGCTGTCCGGCAGCTTTCTGAGTGCTGGCTGTGGGTGGATCTTTCCCCCCCAACAGAAGCTGCTAGCTGGATTGTTAAAACACTAACTCCAGGGAGGGCCTGGTTTACATGTCTGGGACTGCAGAGGCTCTTAGACCACGTGGGTTGAAGTCCGCCTCTTTGTGACGATTTTAGGTCATGTGGGTGAGTCGCATGTGTGACTCACCCCCGACGCTGAAAAAGATATAAAAATCAGGGGTTGGCCTCAGCTTCCTTGGAGCTCTTTGTTGCAGCAGTGGTGGTGTGTGACTTTGCGCCAGCCCTTGTTCTGAGCTCCCGGGCTGAACCTAGATGTTGGTAACTATGAATTGTATTGGGTCTGTCTGTTTATAATTTAAGGGCTCTTGAGATGGTGTTGATGAGGAAACTCTGGGTAGCTGTAGCTAAGGAGCCCTCCAGCTTGTAAACCCAGATGCTGAGACTTTGTTGAACTCTGGTAACTATGTATTGGGATTTGAATCAGACTAGGTCTGTCTGTTGTTTGTAATTTGCTTGTATTTTGCTCTGAAGTTCAGGGTGCTGGCTTTTTCCTCTGAACTAAGTGAATGATATTTGTATGCTGAATTAAAGTAACCTTGCCAACCCCTTCACCTTGCTTTCCTTAGTTAAGCAGATCAAAAGAACCTGTGTTTTTGCGGCGTGCTGGCAGCTTTCTGGGTGCTGGCTGTGGGTGGATCTTACATCCCGACAGAAGCTGCTAGCCAGATTGTTAAAACACACAGGTGGGGCACAAATAGTCCATGTGAACATTTGGGGTGGATTCTCTAACTTTGTGCATCTTGAGTTTCTTTTGAGTTACTTCAATTCTGTTTTGCTCACAGAACACAGTGATTTCTCTGATGAGGGCACACCAAATGGGCAGTCCTGTGCCAGTGTCTCCCATATGATACAATCAATTCCAAAGTTCTTAAGAGAGACCTTGACAGTGTCCTCGTATCGCTTTTTCTGACCATCATGTGAGCACTTGCCCTGTGTGAGTTCTCCATAAAATGGTCTTTTTGAGAAGCGTATGTTTGGTATTTGAACAATGTGCCAGCCCATCGGAGTTGCACTCTCTGCAGTAGAGTTTGAATGCTTGGCAGTTTTATTTGACAAACAACCTCAGTGTGGTACCTTATCCTGCCAGGTGATCTTCAGAATCTTCCTAAGTCAATTCAAATGGAAGCGATTCAGTTTCCTGGCATGGTGCTAGTAGACTGTCCAGGTTTCACAGGCGTACAACACAGCACAATGGCTCTGTAGACCTTCAGTTTGGTAGTTATAAGCATTAAGTAATTATGAGTAGAAACATCGGTGACAACTTTTGAGAAACTTTTCACTGGAAAACAGATCCACCACATTGATATTATTATGATTATTATGTATGTATGGGAAATGTAATGGATTTTTAGCAAATATGTGATTATTTTTGTTGTATATTTAAGATACTATTGTTTTATAAAAATGGCAATAAATCCTTGACTTCAACTAAAATCATGAAGGTAATAAAATTATTTGTATGGTTTTATGAAAAGAGTACAGGAATACAGCTTTTTTGTAAAGACAAGAGGCGTAGGGAGGCCATTTCTATGAAGGTTGGAGCACCAGGCCCAGGAAATAGTGTCAGGTGGGGGGAGGGGGGGCGGGAGCAAAAGGAGATGTAAAGGCAAATATAAACAAAAGAAATTTAAAATGATCCCTGTCTCTCCCCCATGGCAGTGGCAAATGGGGACATTAGACTAAGTCTTTTCTAGCTAGGGGCACTTAAGAAGCTGGAGATTCTAAGAGGCAGAAATTACCAAGGTCACGTAAATTGAAGAGCAGAGGTTCATAATTCAAGCTGTAAAAATTCTAAATCAGGCCCTAAAACTCCTTCTGACTTTATGGTAAAGGCTCAAAGCCTCTGGTAGGCAGTAACTTCAGGAGGGCACAAACCTTACCTAGGCCTATAAATACCTTCGAGCGCCTCAGCCAAGAGAGTAGGAGTTGAGGGCTTCACAGCCTCTGGAAAAAGCATATCGAAATATCAGATTGCATGCCGTCTTGGGGAGAGGGAGGCGAGGGAGGAGGAAAATGTGGAACCCAAAAATCTTAGTGAAGCCTGAAAACTAAAACTAAATTAATTAATTTTTTTATAAAAGAAAGAGTGTATCTGAGGAAAGGGTTTCATAGATGCAAGTGAGGCACAGCCCCTATCTCTCCACTGTCCCCTAAACAAACACATTCTCTCTAAAAAACAACCCTTTATCTTCTTCCGGGCCCCAGGAGTGGGAAGAGCTCTAGATTCAGTCAGAGAGCCATTGTTTCCACACCAGACTCTGCCCTTAACCACTAGTTTGGCTAGTAGGTCATTTAATCTTCTCATCTGTAATCAGGAGGTGGCATGGTGGGGTTTAAAGAGTAGAATCAGAGTAGATAATCTTTCAAGGCACAGTGGATGGAGGGCAGGGACCTGAAGTCAGCAAGACTTATTTTCCTGAGTTCAAATCTGGCCTCAGACACTTCCCAGCTGTGTGACCCTGTGCAAGTCATTTCATCCTGTTGGCTTCAGTTTCCTCATCTGTAAAATGAGCTTGGAGAAGGAAATGGCAAACCACTCCAGTATCTTTGCCAAGAAAACTCCAGTCACGGGGTCACACACAACTGGACAACAAATCTTTGACATTCCTCCCAGTCTCTGATAGTCTCTGATTACTATTACCTTGTTATCTCAGTTTCTCTATCTGTAAAAACAAGGGCTCTATGATCTTTAAAATAAGGGCAAGTCAGAGCATTATAGTGGAAAGAAGCAGGCGTTTTGAATCACAGGGTCTGCGTTCAGACCCTTACTGACCCTTATTATCTGTTGAAGTACGGGCAAATCACTTGGACCTCAGTTATGTGTGATTGAGAGGCCTGGACTAAACGACCTCTTCAATCCCATGGGGCTCTACAGTTAGGATTCCTGGTCCCTTCCATCGACAGCATTCCAAGATCCTCAGACCCTTCCCTTCTTCACAGCTTGGCCCTGGGTAGGGAGCTATCTAAATTCCAGGTGTTCTGGCTCCTCACCCCTGCCCTTCCAGGCCTTTGACTCTGGCTCCTCGGGAAGGAGAGCCCCAGTTTTCCTCTCCATAGTATAGGAGATTAGGCTCCTGAGAATCCCTGCTGGCTCCATAGCCCCTAACACACTTTCCTTCTCCCTAGCTCCCAGCAGGCCAAATTGGCCAGGTAAGCCTATTTCATCTTCTGTAGTAGGTAAATCAATCAAAAAACATTTATTAAGCAGCAGCACTGCAGTAAACTTGGCATTTGGCTAAGTCAGGTTTAAGGTAACTGGCAGGCCTCTGTTTACCTTTAGGCATGAGAAGACTGCTGAATGGTAGGATGAGAGCAATTTGTTCCCATGGCCATGAAGCAGGTGCTGTGGATCACTCATTGCTTAGGTCATCCACAGCATCCTGGACTCTCACCCAAGATCTTCCTGGCTTCGTCTGGCCACAGGACTTTGAAGACTCTGGAAGATAATGAGGCTGGCGACTTCGGGCAGCTCAGCCTCATTTAAATACAATTCACCCAGATGTCATTGGCCCTCTTCAAAAATGAAGGCAGGGGACACAAATAGAGGAAAAAAACCCCAAAACTCCAGCCCCTACCCTCAAGGAGGTTACATTGTAAAGGGGAAGAAATATGCAAAGAAATACAAAGCAGCTACATACAGGATAAATAGGAAATAATTAACAGAGGGAAGGTACTGGAATGAAGTGGGGTTTGGTAAAAGATGGTCTAGACCATTGAGTAACTGAATGTCGAGGTCCTGGAAAATTTGGCAACAGTAAAAGGTTTCTGAATGCACAATGATGAAAAATTAATTCAAAATCAGATGTGTGATGAATCCTAGGTGTTGATGGCAGCGTTTTCCCATACTGCATCACCCAACTTCACTGCAGCCTTGGTTGTTCTGACCACACAACATCCTGACATTGCACTGCCCCTGCCATCACAAAATGCAATGCTGCCAGAAACACCTCGGCTTGGATTCGAGACTATTGTATATTATGAATCGTAGTGTTTTTGCTGTACATACAAAACCGTTAAATTAATTTTGGCTTGGGATTAGGGCAGAATTTCTAACAATTCCTAAAATGGCCCTAAACATCCTCCTGCCATTTTGAACTATGTATTTATGAAAAGCGGTGTTCTCAGCATTGAGGATTATAAAATCAAAATATCGATCAACTCTGAAAAAACGCTTAAGATGCTCTATATCCTGCAGTATCAAATATTCCAAGATTTAATTATTTATATAACAATAAACAAGCGCATTAGTGTGCAAATTTACTTCAGTTTTTAATAAATGGTAAGATTATGTGTATAACAAAGAATTGTTTTAAAATAAATTTCTTTATGATTTATTATCAGTAAATGTTTGATTTGTATGCTTACTTTATATACTTATATACTGGGTTGTGTAAAAATGTCTCTGCCGGAAATAGGTCGGGAGTAGAAAAAAATTTAAGAATCCCCAGTCTAGACCCCAAAGACGTTGCCGTGCAGACTTTCCCCCATCCTTCCTCTAACTGGTTCCCTACTCTTTAATCACCCGCCAAGTAGTCTCCTCGGGGCGGGTCCGGGGGCGGGCCCAGGGCTCAGCTGACCAGCCACCTGCCTCGATCAAGGGGGGTTCCGGGGAGAACAGACGCCCCGCCCCACGGCCTTGTGCGTCCCTCCTCCCCCCCTCGCCGCCCCGCCCCTCCTAGGCGCGGACTACAAGCCCCAGAGTGCCCCGCGGCGGGTTCCTCCCCTCCCTCCCCTCCCCCGGCTCTCGGTGCCGGTGCTCTGCTGGCGGCGCAGGAAGAGCGGATTTGGGGAGGAGCGGGCCCAGGCGGTGAGTGAGGCGGGGCCGGGGGGCGGGGGAGGCGGCACCTTGGCTGGGCGTACCTTGAGGCGGCCGTGACAGGAGTAGCTCAAAGCGCAGTGAAAAAGCCCCTTCGGTCCCTCGGACGCCCGTAGGGTTGCCCGGGGGCGCGACCCCTTTCTGAGGCCCCGGCCTGGCCCGATCCTGGGGGTGGGGGTCAGGCCTCTGCCCGTCACTGCCCGAGGGCCCTGGAGCCGGACCCCGGTCTGAGCTTCGGTGTGGGCGGAGCAGGGTGGGGGGCTGGCTCCGGGCCCTTGCTGCGGGACGGGAGCTCCTCGGACCGCCCCCGCCCCTTGCATGTCCCCGCGTTGACCAGAGCTAGGCACTGTGCCGCCGGGCGTTCAGGGGACAGCCTGACCCGGGAGGATTGGGGGGCGGCCCGGAGGGATTCTTACCAGGAGCTGGGTCGGGCCGTGGGTTCCGAGGATCCGGGTGCGGCTCTGAAGGTGCCCGGGACGAGCCCTTGTGGCCGCAGGCACAGTAAGTTACGCTGGCTCCGCGTGGGGGAAGCGGTTAGAACTTTTCTCTCCCCGTGGGGCCCCACCCGCCGACTCTCATTGGCGGGGGTCAAGGACGCCCCCGACGCCTGCCCCAGCTTGACTCGGATCCCCTTCTGCTGCATGCAGCGCCAGTCCCAGGAGGGCGCCCCACTCCGCGGAGGGAAAATTAATATGCATGCGCTTTATTAAGCGTGCCTGGTAGACAAGCTCTCTGACCTTTGTCCCAGTCCGCTCTTTGGAAACCTCTGCCGCTTCTTGGAACTCCCCTCCCCCCACCTGCTTTCTCTCTGTTACCCAGTCCCCTAATGTGGGAACAGCCGTCCTCATTTCTCACCCAAGGTGACTTCCTTTGCGGCATCCTTCCGTGCCTCGTGGGTCCCACTAACGAGCGCTGATGCCCTTCTGTCACGGTTTGTCGGGAAATCGGAGAGAAGGCACCCCAGCTTATGGCTTGAGTCCACCTTCGGGGAACCCTTCAAGGAAAAGGGAATCCTGTGCTGTGGGTTCCCAGGACCCCGCTACAGCTAGTTGTATGGTATGGGGAGGGCTAGGGATTGAGCTGCTCCCACCCCACTTCCCGCAGCCCTACATCTTCCTGCCTTTAATATTTGACCCATCAACACTGCTAGTTGGAAAGTCTTTCTGCGTTTCTGTCGCAGCTCAGTGGTGATGGTAGGGCAACCATCTCACTTATCCTGAATTAGAGCTCTGGATGCACGAAAATTTAATATAAACTGAAAAGTTGCGCGGAAGATGAGGAGGGCTTGGGAGAAATTGAAATTCTGTGAATGTAAAGCCTAATGAGACCAGTTTCTGGGAACAGCAATGAAAAAATGGTAGGAGTACAAGGCAGTGTGGTTCAGTGGGAAGAATGCTGGTTGATTGGAGTCCCAAGACCCAGGTTCAAATCCTAATTCTGATGCTTTTCTCGGGGTGTGAAAATGAAGCCTGGGAGGTCTTTTCCGACTTTAATGCTGTATTCTTCCCCCCACCACCCCGCACCCCGCTTTAGTCAACCATTCTTCTGTATATCTTGTCAGGCATCATTCCAGATGAATTCGTAACTCCCTATTAGCTTCCGAATAAAATAGATCTGACCGCAGCTTTCTTTCCAGGCTTATCTCCTGGTACCGTGCATCATATGCCCCACATTCAAGCCGACCCCTTCCTCATTCTGCTCTCAGTGCCTTTGCTCAGCTCACAGCTTATCAGCTTTCCTTCTATTCTGTCTCTGCTGAAATCGCTTTTTTTTCCCCAAGGTTAACTTAGGTGCCCCGTCTTGGTGAAGCTTTCCCTAATTCCCCTTGAAGTGATCTCTAGGTGCTTTTCACTTGGTGGACACTTAATAGATGTTTCTGGAATTGTATCGTGATTCCATCGGACTTGGGCCAAGAAGCAGCCATTTTTAGGGTGGTGGTGTTGTTCAGACCTGACCCCATTTTTGGTTTTGTTGGCAAAGGTACTGGAGTGATTGGCCATTTTCTTCTCCATCTCATTTTACAGATAAGGAACTGAGGCAAATAGGGTTAAGTGATTTGCCCAGGATCCTGCAGCTAGTAGGTGGCTGAGGTTGGATTTGAACTTATGAAGATGAGTTTTCCTGATTCCAAGCCCAGCGCGCTCTCCACTGTGCCACCTATAAAAGTTAATTGTCTGGAGCATCTAGGTGGTGCAGTGGTTGAAGCCCTCAAAAAAAAAAAAAAGGAAATTTAATTGTCTTTATCTCATTATGAAAGTTATCAGTAAAAGCTGGCTCTACCTTGAAGCCATTGCCAATCTCCAGCGATCATCCCTCCAACATTTTCGCTATCTTGATGTGCTTTTTAAATTAAGCTCCTTTAATTATTTGTCTTGAGTTTTGCCTGGTTTATCAGAGTGAAAGGCTGAACAAAGAATTTTCTTTTCAATAATTCTTCCACCTGAATATTCTCATTTCGAAATGTCTTAGTAGTCTCAAGCTTGGTTTCCGAGGTTTCTTGTGGCAGGGGGTGGGCTGGTCAGTTTTGCTGATTAGAGCTCTCAGGTCCATGGATGCTGAAGAAGCCACCAGGACACCAAGCTGAGCAGCAGGTATGACTAGTGGATGGAGTATCTGTGGTTCCAAGAAGCATGTGCAGTGGCTACACCCCAGTAAACTATCTCAGCAGATGGGGCAAACCAGGTCAAGGGTAACCCGTCAGTGAGTTGGGGGTGTCTACCCCAAGCATGTGAAGAGTTCCTCTGGAAGAATGGGCAGATGAGAACATTTTGTTCCAACTGCCATGAAGGCAGCTGAAGCAGGTGCTGTGGACCACTTAGAACTAGTGAGAGCTTAAAGATGCCAAGGTCAACCATTGCATCCTGGGCCATGCCCAGTCATCTTGAGTTTTGTCTTGCCACTGGACTTTGATGACTCAGAAGAAGTGCCTCCTGAGACATATCTCTGCAGAGTCTATGGTGCTTCCCCTCTCTCCAAAAGGAAGATGAGATCTGGTTTGGCACCCCTGGGAGACCAGGTTCCAGCAGTTCTCCAGCATCACCTCCCTGAACAAGATCTTGAGCAAGGTCAAGTTGTCTCTCCTCTTCCCTGTTAAATTCCACAGCCACATCCTTGAAGGTCACTGACTCCTGAGCATGAGTTGTGAGGATGGCTGAGACCATGTTCTTGCAGAATCAGCAGAGCCCTCCACCAGTGTCCCTTTCCCGTCAGCCTTCCTACACCTTACCACCCATCCTACTCTTCAGTCTGGTGATGTTGGTCTTCATGCTGTTGATTTCAGAAGCCCTTGGGGTAGGTATTCAGACCTGTAGTTTGGATTAATATTATTTTATTAAAGAGGTATTTTTTAACAGATGTGTTGTTAATGTATTTAAAAGCTGACCTTGAATCACCAGTGAAAACAACTGAAGTTTATATCCTTATTTAACAGCCTTATTCCCTGCCTACAGTGTTCGAAGTTCTCTTCTGTGTTGGAGATACAAATGATAGTCCTCACACACAGGGAGCTTACTATATGATTGTGGGGCAGATAAGGCAGATATACAAAAATATCATGGAATATATTCTATTTGCTAAAAACCATGATAAGTACAAAGTCCTAAGTGTTTAGGAGAATTAGAAAGAACTTGCTTCCTTTAATGTTCTTTTTTTGAGCCCGTGAAGTTGCAAACTGCAATTAAGACCTCAAATGAGTGCAGACCATGATGTGATCACCAACAGCAGGTATCACTGGAGTCAGATTCAACAGAATTAATGCCCACTTCCTAATCTGTGGAAGGCTGAGGTAAAACATTTTATTACACTCACATGGTAGGATTTCTTTTTAAAGTTTAGTACTGTTTAGCTTCCACAGAATTATTTGAGTGTTGAGTTCAGCCACAACTCACTAAGAGCAATACATTCTTATAAGTTAATTGAATAAGCAAAAATACAGGCTTCTTTGGGGATGGATCCAGACAGAGAAAGTAGCTAGGTAATATGACCAAAGGCAGAAGTCATCTTTCTTCTGGGGTGGGCTCACATGATCCGAACCGTCTCTCTTCTGCACTCAGTTGTAGCATTAGATGACCTATTTGACTTATTATCCACTGGCAATTTGTGATGGTCATTCTTTTCAACTCAGCAAGTATATATTAAGCTCCCACTGTGTTCAGGGGCATTGTGCTAGTCTTTGGGCAAGATGCAAATAAGATCCTTCCTGGCCTTAATAGCACTTACATACTAGTAGGAGCAGCTAGGTGGTTCAGTGAGTGGAGCACTGAGCCTAGAGTCAGGAAGACTCGTCTTTTTGAGTTCAAATCTGGCCTCGGATTTAACCAGCTGTGTGACCCTGGGCAAGTCACTTAACTCTGCCTCAGTTTCCTCATCTGGCAAATGAGCTGGAGAAGGAAATGACAAACCACTCCAGTGGCTTTGCCAAGAAAACCCTGAATGGGGTCGCAAAGAGTTGGACTCCACAGTCCTTGGTGGTGAAATAGTTTGTTATAAAATTTGGGGGGGGCAGCGAGGTGGTGCAGTGAGTAGAGCACCAGCCCTGGTGTCAGGAGGACCTGAGTTCAAATTCAGCTTCAGACACTTGACACACTTACTACCTGTGTGACCTTGGGCAAGTCACTTAACCTCAATCACCCTGTCTTCTCCCTTCCAAAAAAGAAAAAAGAAAAAAAAATTTACAAATTCTTTTCAACCTTCCATGTATAAAGCTAGTGAGATCATCATCATAATAGCTTATTCTGTAACCACTTTAATATGTTCTCATCTGATCCCTCATGTCAATGCTCTGAGATAGGTAGGGCAAGTAGTAGTATATCTACAGATGAGGAAACTGAGGCCCACAGATGTTGAGCGACTTACCCAAAGTCCCTTAGGTAGTAGTAAGTGACAGAGCTAAGAACCTGTATATCTGAAATGGAATTAATGAAATTTGAATATTGCCACTCTTTAAATTGAGTTCATGTTTTCTTCTCGTCGTGTACTTCTAGGCTTGTCTCATGGAGATTAGTTTTATTTCCTTTTCCTACCGCCTAATAATCTCAGTTGTTTTCGCATTTAATATTATGTGGGTGTTCTAGGTTGTATCTAGTTCCTTGTATATAGTAGGTGCTTAATAAATGTTTATTGAATTGAATTGTTCAATCCTTGAGATGTGGCTCAGTGAAAAGAGACTGAGTAGTGAAGGTAGAGTAGTCCCATAGTGAGCCTGCTGATTTCTTGTTTTGGGCCAAAATGTGTCAGTGATGAGACTTTGCAGTCCAGCTGTCCTTTCTCTGGAGGGAGGATTAGCCTTCTAGAAATTGTCTCCAGCCTGATGCCTGGTAGGTTATTGCCTGGGTCCCTGAAGTTCAAAGTTAGCCCTGAAAACTTCTCTATAATTACACATCAGGCAGCCAGCAGGCTCTGCTGTATTAGATGTATGAGTTTTGAAAATCCACTTAACCTTTTTAAGCCGCTTTTACATATCCATAAAATGGAGATAAGATTTGTGCCATCAACCTTACAATATCATTGTAAAAATCAAATGAAGGAACAGAAGTGAAGTATTATGTAAGGCACTGGATGCATTATAAGTTTTTTTTTTTAAATCACTGGTGGAAATTTTAAGAAGAGTATGGTAGTTAAAGCTATCATAGTTAGAACTGAAGCATAATGTGCAGGAACTCTCAATTTGAACTGAGATTGAAGCTAAGAGGATGGAAGCCCACAAATTGAGAAATTAAATTACTCTATTGTTACCAATTCAGAATTTTCCTTTATAACTAAAATAACTAATTTGGTTGCATGTGGGTAACTGATCTCAAAATTCACTTGTGCCCCATTAGTATTTTCTCTTAGTCTTTTTTTGAGGGGGGAAGGCAGGGCAATTGGGGTTAAGTGACTTGCCCAAGGTCACACAACTAGTAAGTGTATCAAGTGTCTGAGGCTGAATTTGAACTCAGGTCCTCCTGACTCCAGGGCCTGTGCTCTGCTCACTGTGCCACCTAGCTGCCGCATTTTCTCATAATCTTAATCGGAGTGGCAGCACGGTATGGTTCAAAGAGAATTCCTCTCTCCTCTTGGAGGACAGGGACAGTTCGACATTTTTACCTTTGCGCAGCACCTCTACACACAGCCTGGGACATAATAGTTATCTAATAAATGCTTTTTGTTGCTAATTTATTGATAAGTTGCCAAGCAGGTACCAATTTGCATCGGCAGAAAGTATTCCCTTATGCCGATGAAATGGTAAATCCAGTCCCCAAACTTTTTTTTAAATTTTAAATTTATTGATGCTCTTCATTGTGGCTCAACAGATGCTTCCAAACAAGCCACGTTACGATGTACACTCCCAGGCCCTAAACAGTTTGTTGATTGTTAATGGAGAGAAGGGATGTGACCTCTTAACTTTTTGGAGGACTAGAAAAGCGCCATTGTTTTGAGGAATGTAGTGGGAATCATTGGAGTCAGATTCACAGGAAGAGAGAAGCTGAAAGGGAAACTTTGTCTATAGCTGGAGGCGGAAGATCTGGTTTCATTGCCTTAATTCTGCCATTCCTAAGACCTTGGGAACATCACTTGAACATTTATTTTTCTAATCTGCAAAATGGGAAAAATAAAATTTGTATGACCAATGTGAAGGGGTTAATAATATAAGGGACCTCCTTAAAGAACTATAAAATGTGAGCTCCAGCTTATTATCATTATTCCCATATTCTTCCACTCTCAGAGATCGTTATTAAACTTTCTAGGCAGGGGTCCTTAACATGCGGTCCGGGAATTTGCTTTTAAAAATATTTGATAACTACACTTCAATGTAATTTGTTTCCTTTTCAATCCTATGTATTTTATTTTATTCATTTAAAAATATTCTGAGAAAGGGTCCATGCCACAAAAAAAAAAAAAATTTTAAGAATCCCTGACTTAGAACTGGGAAGACCGATAAATGGATCAGCGCAAATAAAAAAAGACAGAAGATACTGATGGAGCAGCTGAAAAAATCATTGCATGTTGGTGCAGGAGGGACTTGAGTGGTCACTGAGTCCAGATCTCTGCCTCAAAATTCCAAAGTTCTTAAAACGTGATTACACTCCTGCCCTGCGTTGGAAGCAATTCGATGAGACATTTCACAAGGAAACCAATTGTAAAGTTGCTCCTGGAAGACTCTAATGCTCAAGTCATTTCCATGAGGAGCTCAAATCTTGCTGACCTTTTGTCAATTTAAATAGTTTGACATGAATGTTTCTTAACATTAGGGGTCACTTTTGTTTATTTTCAAAGATTACTTTGAATTCCTTCCTGATATTTAGGGAAATTATCTGTTCATTGCACATTGCTTTAGAGAATCCTGTTAGCATTATTCTTTCCCTCCCTACCATGGCTTGGCTTGAATTTCAGTAAAGCCTTTGATAACATTGTATTATCCATACTTTGTGCTGATAACTTTGTATGTGAAATCCCTTTACTGCTTCCCTTCCTTCAGTGAGAGCTGGGGTGGCATGATGGAAAGAGGCTAAATATAGAGTTCTCAATCCTCACCTTCTGGGTGAAAAACAGATCAGTGGAGCTTTGCTGGCCTCAGTTTCCTCATCTCTCAAATCAGGGTGTTGGACCCTAGATAATTCCTGAGGGCTCTTCCACTTTAAAATCCAAGATCCAATTCTGAAAATGGAAACCTTTGGTATAGAGTGGTTCAGGTCAAAGATAAATGTCTTGACGGTAATATTAGCAATTCAAGGCGAGCCGCTAAGAATGAATGAATGCTAGAATGTGGAGCTGATGAACTCCCCCCGCTTTATTCTCAGCTTTTGAGAGCAGTAGATAACACAGTTGGTGGGAAACTTGGGTCTTCTTGACTATAGACCCAGTGTTCTATCTACTGTGCCACCAGCTGTATTTTGATTTATAAACAATATAGTGAAAATATAAATTTATGAAGGGGATAATGGCAAGAGAATTTTGCAAGTTTTCTTGAGAAGAGATGAAAACTCATTTTCTGTTCTTAGCCCACAAACCAGTCAACAAAATGAATTACTAACTACTGTATAAAAGGTGTATTTTTCTATTGTCTAATGACATGTGGAGGCAGCTGAGTGTTGCAGTGGATGGAATTTGGGCCTGAAGTCTTCCCAAGTTCAAATCTAGTCTCAAACACTTAATAGCTATGGGACACTGGTTAATTCGCTTAACCTTGTTTGCTTCAGTTTCCTTATCTGTAAAATGAGCTGGAGAAGTACTCTAGTATCTTTTCCAAGAAAACCTCAAATGGAGTCATGAAGAGTTGGCCACGACTGAAACCACTGAATAACAACTGCCACGATGACATATAGTATATTAAATGGTAAATGTGCTTGAAGTTCAATTGCATATTGTCTTTTTTTAAACAGCATTTATGTGTAAAATGATGTAAGGAAAAAAATCTCTTCGAACATAACTTTTTTTTTTTTTCTACCACTGGCACACAGGTTAGATTCTCATAAAAACTCTGCAAGATGATTCACCCAGGTTATTAACTAGGTTCTTGAAAATCCAGATAGAAGAATATTAACATTAGTAGACTATAAGGTAAAAGTCAGAAAACAGTTTTAAACAATAGTGAGAGGCCACATAAGGTCTGTTTTTATAGAACATTTGTGGTGGTCCGCGATATTTTCAAAATGGCTTGTAAACGGAATGTTTAACTCTGATGGTTTTCAGAGAGCCTACCATTTTTGCTACAAGAATGCAAACATTTCTGACATCTTGATCTGGTGATTAAAGTTTGGTGATTACATTTGATCTTTCCAAAATGCCTGTGAGTTTGGTACTTATCCCTATTTTACAGTGGAGGAAATGGAGGCAAACGGGTTAAGTGACTTGCACAGGGACATACAACTACTAAGTATCTGCATTTGAACTCAAATCTTGCTGACTCCTGGCCCAGGGCTTTCATTACTGCATTACAATTGGCTCTAATTTCCAGATAATGGAAGCTGTGGAATGTGCCCATCCTTCCATGAAAGATGCAGAGACAGAATTTTGGAATTCCAAATTGGCTACATGATCTGCTCCCTGCCCCCAAGTTCCACGTGAGCCATCCTTGAGAAATCCTGGGAACCCTCCTGTGGTCCTTCTTGTGTGGCCCCTTTCCCTAAAGAGGAGTAAAGTACTTATACTCCAACTTTCTCTCCATCCTCAACCCTTCCTTATTCCCCATGCCCAGGAATCCCAGCTCTCAGAGAAGATTTGATCTCCAGTTTTGAGAAAGGGGTTATTATCCACTGTGGCTATTGGAGCCAAAGGCCGCAGAACTGTCTAAGTGAGTGAGATGAAAGCAAGTGAATGAGGACTTATCACTAGAAGTACTGATGTGCTGTAGAGCAGGGAGTGTTAAATTTGGGGGGCAAGAAAACCTGAATTGGAATTCTTTTTGAGACACTTTAGCAGTGTGATCCTAGGCAAGTCACTGAACCCCTGTGCCTCAATTTTCCCATCTCTGAAATGAGGGCATTGGACTCCATAGATTTCACTTTCCTTTTTGGGACAAATCTATGATCCTATAAGAAGTCATTGTTTAGAACTTTGTATATGAAACTCTCTGGAAAGTGTTCCCAGAGGACTCGTGCTGTCCCATATGAGATTTTTCCTAGACTTTCTTCAAGACAGTAGTCATCAAGCACCTACTCTGTGTCAGATGTGCCATAGATAACAAATAAAGGCAAGGGACAATCTCTGCTCTCAGAGAGTTCACAGTCTAGTGGGAACGACAACGTGCCAACAACTATTTAGAAACCTTCTATGTCTAGCATAAATTAGAGCTAATTAAGAGAGGGAAGACTTAAGATTAAGGAGGACTGGAAAGAGTTTATTTTTCTTTTTAGCAAAAAACAAACAACACAGTAATAAACATTTGACTCGGGCATCAAATATTCTTAGCACCTGTACCCAAATGTCTGCCATTTCTACTCCTTTCTGCTCCTTTTCCCAATGTTTCCTAGAAGCATTAGCTCCAGTTCCCAATTAACATCTAAGTCTCCTGAACACCTTGGGAGAGGGACACCAGCATAGGGTAAACCTGCTTTGGCTTGGTTGTGCTGACCCCCATCAAGCTTCAGTTGGGGCTCTGCTGTCTTCTCCTGGAACTCGAGTCTCTGATCAGCCCAGATAACCCCACCATACATGCTTTTTTCCCCCTTTGTCTCATTTGTCTTCTCTATGTCAGCTTCCCCTGTGAGACTCCCTACATTGTTAAATGGTGTGTGCAGGAAGTGTACCTTCACGATCATAGTCCACACTGGGTGTCATGGCCATGCCACATAAAGAAACCAAGGTTAGAAAGACATTCAAAGAAGGTCTCAGCCCCCAGCCTTGTGGGAACATGGAGTCCAGGTATAAACAAATGGCCCTCTTCTGTGAGAATTAAAGACTCACATGGAATTAAACTCTGGGAGGAAGGAATCAAGATTATAGGGTAAATTAGATCCAGTACCAGAAGAGGCCTTCGAAGCCATCTAGTTTGATACCCTCATTTTACAACTGAAGAAATGGAAGCAAAAGAGAAGTCAGGTGACTTAGCCAAGGTTATACTGGCAGTGAGTGGCAGAGGTAGAATTGGAATTTGGATCCTGTTCAGCATTCTTTTTAAGGCACCACGAGGCTTCTGAAGAACTTTTTATGCTTCTCTTGAGTCTTGTGTTTGAGTGTCAGATTTTCTATCTAGGTTTGGTATTTTCTTCAGGAATGCTTGAAAGTCCTCTATTTTGAGTCTGTCTGTCTCAGGATATACCACATGAACATAATCATAAAATATTTTTGTACAAATAAAGTCAGATTTAAATAACTGGGGAAATAGTAATTATTGATGGGTGGATATAGCCAATGTAATAAAAATGACAATAAGAATAAAAGTCATTCCCCAACTGATAAATGGTCAAACGATATTAATAGGTAGTTTTCCAACAAAGAAATCAAAACAATTTATTGTCATATAAAAAATACACTAAATCATTATTTTTAGCAAAAGGCAAAACAACCTTGATATATTTTATACCTATCAGATTAGCTAAAATGATAGAAGGGGAAAACAACAAATGTTGGAGGGGTTATGGAAAAAATAGGACACTAACTCATTTTTGGTGGAGCTGTGCACTGATCCAACCATTTTGAAGAGCAATGTGGAATTATGCCCAAAGGATTATTAAACTGCCTGTCCTTTGACCCAGCAGTACCACTACTAGGTCTGTTTCCAAAGATGATTGGGAAAAAGGAAAAGAACCTACATGTTCTAAAATATTTATGGCAGCTCTTTTTGTGGTAAAGAACTGGAAATTGAGGGGGTTCCTGTCAATTGGGGAATGGTTGAATAAGTTGTATATGATTGTAATAATCAACTATAAAGGACATGTGAAGAAGACACTACTTGCATCCAGAGAAAGAACTGATAAATATTTGTATAGAATGATTTTACACACATATACATAATATGTATATATTATATATATGTATATATATTTGTGTGTGTATATAATGTGTGTATTTGTGTTTAATAGTAGCTATCTCTAGGGCAGGAGTGGGAGGGAGGAAAGAAAAAGAAATTTATATGATAACTGATATATTTAAAAGGAACAGCAAGTTGCATATGACAGATGTACAGTTTCATTTGTAATTTTTTAAAAGTATACTATGTTATGGAAATGCTTGTTTTATTCCATAATTTTTTGTAGAAGGCCAGCTCTGAGATAGTCCGTTCTGGGATAAGATAGAGGCCAGAGGTCTGTTCTTGCCCCTGGGCTGATAACTTGGTATGTGCACTCTCCAAAACCCCCAGGGCGCGCGCGCACACACACACAGGCTAAATACCACCTGTGGGCTATAAACACAATTTTGGTTGCTGCAAAAGGGGAATTAAGCCAGAGGAAGTTATGCATTATGCAAATGCCTCGCACGTGGATTTGTTGACTCTGCTTGCCTAAAAGGTATATAAGCCCTGTCCCTCAGTTAAATAAATGGAGCTGTTCTTTACTCTTCCGCCTGTTCCGTATTTTGTGTTTTTCTTTTCACTGTCCGCAGCATTCAGCCATCTCCAGCCATTTCGGCACCACAGCTGCTGGCAGCAATTTTTAAATAAAATAAAAAATTTAAAATAATATATCTTTAAAGGAAATATACAACTTTGAGATGTCATCTCACACCTATCAAATTGGCTAAAATGATAGGGACAACGAGAAAAGAACCTTATGTTGTAAAGTATTTGTGGTAGTTCTCTTTGTGTTGGCAAAGAACTGGAAATTGAGAGAATGCCCATTAATTGGGAAATGGGTAAGCAAGTTGTGTTCTATAATTGTGAGGGAATACTACTGTTCTATGAGAGCTGATGAGCAGGTTGATTTTAGAACAACATGGAAAGATTTGCATGAAATAATGAAGAGTGAAATGAGCAGAACCAAGAGAACATTATGTATAGTAACAACAATATTGTTAAAGAATAACTGTTAAAAACCAAGCTATTCTGAGTTTTTAAAATATTCAAAACAACTATAAAGGACCTATGAAGATGATATCTGCCTTCAGAAAATTAATAAATAGAAGTATGGTTTTACATATATATATGTACAAAATACATTTTGTGTGTGTGTGTGTGTGTGTGTGTGTGTAAATTAGTGGTCTTTTCTAGTTTGGGGTGGGAGAGGGAGAGAGCTTGGGACCTAAAGCAAAAAAAAAAATTAAAAATGTTTTTAAAGCTCTCCGTTTCATTAAATATTCTTTTTTCCCCCTTGAAAGATCATACTCAGTTTTGCTGGGTAAGTTATTCTTGGTTGTAATCCTAGTTTCTTTGCCTTCTAGAACAAATTCCAAACCCTCTGTTCTTTTAACATAGAAGCTGCTAAATCTTGTGTGATACTAACTGTGGCTCTTCATGGGAGACTGGGGAAAGAAGGAAAAGGAGATCTCTTGGCAAATGTCCAATATTTCTGTGATACATAAGGCCAAGTTCTCAGCTGAGAGATGGTATAGGGGAGCAAACCAAAGAGGAAGGTTGGGGAGGGATGAAAAGATTGGGAAAAGCCGCTATGGTGAGTGGAATAACGAGTCAGATAGGGAGATGTGATGGCCCAGATGAACTTATGTAACCTAAATTTGTAGTGGCCCCAGCCAAGCTGGTTTCATGATTTTCTTGTCTCCATTCAGCAGCATGTGAATCGGAATGAAGGCTACTGCCTTACTTGGAAGTCATTATCCAAGGCTGAGGCTTGCATATGTAATCAACCCAATTTCCCTTTTCTGATCTCTGTGGCCCAATATTCGTCTCCATTCTCAGAAAATCCTTAGTCCCATTTATTTAGCTGACCATTAATCCAAATCATTAATTATTAGATTCTCAGATTGGTAAACATGATTGGATAGTTAATACAAGAGTTCTTTATCTTTTCCTTTTGACCTATGGGAGGGCAAGTCAGAGGGACAATATTTGTTATTTTAAATTAATGAACAATTCTTAACAATATCACTGTTACTGTATACAGTGTTGTGATTCTCACTTCGCATCAGTTTATGTCTTTTCAGGGTTTTCTCAAACCATCTTTTTTACATCACAATATTCCATTATAATCATGCCACAACTTTTTCAGCCATTCTCTAACTAATGGAAATTTCCTCAGTTTCTAATTTTTTCAACCACAGAAAGATGCTATAAATATAAATATTTTTGTACATATAGATCCATTTCCTTTTTCTTTGATATTTTTAGGATACAGCCCTAGTAGCAGTAATTTTGGGTCAAAGGGTACACATAATTTTATTGTCCTTTGGGTACTGTTCCAAATTGTCCTCCAGAATGGTTAGGTCATTTTACAACTCCACCAAACCTAGTTCTTGACTATCAAATAGAGAAAATTAAAAATGTGAAACTGTTAAAGATAGTGATGCAACCAGTCATCTGGGACTAGGGTGGATGAAAGACAAGGTGGGGTGAGGAGTGGGGATCATGCCATATCAAAATTATAGTTTACTAATGCATTCCCTTTCCCCACCTCCTTTTTGTTTTGGAAGATTGAGGCAGGAGCAAAGAGGATATCATGGAGAAAATATAATTCTCATAACTAAGTGTGCATGAGATGAATTCACCTACAGAGGAGAGTAGACTAATGGATTAGGAAGAGCAACCTGCTTTATCCTTCAAACATGAACACATTTATTGTCCTAGAGGAAAAATATATTTCTATCAGAATTGGGCATTTATTTGCTGCTTAAAGTGCCACTAAGGACTTTTTAGCTTAAACCGTTGTCAAGAACCCCTAATGTGTCCATGAGCCACCTAATGGGAAGTGCCGTTAAAGGACTAATAGTGAATTATGCTGTCCACTTCCAGAAAGAAGGATGAAAAACTCAGCATAGAAGGAGGCATCCTATTTTTGAAGGTGGGAAATGCATGGATTTCTAAAATTGTGTTTGTTATAAGGACTTTGGTTTTTCTTTTATTTAGGGAGTATAGACATTCAAAAATAGATTTAAAAAAATAAAGAATAACTTTTAAAAGTCACGGGCCATAACAATCTACTATGCCTTGGGCAAATACAGAAAAACAGGATGGGCAGTTATAATGTGATATCAGATATGGCAATTGAAAAAATAAGATTAAAAGGGATTACCAGGGAAATTACATGCCCAAAGATGTTCAGGTGTGTCTGATTCTATGTAACCCCGGGGGTTTTTTTTGGCAAAGATACTGGAGTGGTTTGCCATTTCCTTCTCTACTGTGTCCCAGTTTTAAAGATGAGGAACTAAGGCAGATAGGGTTAAGTGACCTGCCCAGGGGTTACACAGCTAGTGTCTGAGGTCAAATTTGAACTCAAAGCTTCCTGATTCCACACTTGGCACTCTTATCTACTATGCCACATACCTACCCACAAATGTAGCAGACAATGAAAGAATATGACAGTTTAGTATATATGCAAGAAATGGCATATATGTGGATCTGAGCAGGATATAAGAAAAGTGGGCTGTAACACTGAAAATTACTACATGACAACTGAAAAGCATCGATCTGTTTCTGAGTTTAGCATATGAATTTTACAAAGAATGATCAGTGACCATCAAAATCAATCAACAGAAAAAATAATCTTACCCAAGCATAACAAAATGTAAAAAAAGAATAGTCAACAAAAGGTATTTGAAAGCAGGATTAAAAGTGAAGTGGAACAAGGCCATCTAGGGCTGGTAAACAAGCAGTCTCAGTCCCAGGGTTTGAGTTCTAGTCCCACCTGTAGGGATGTTGGTCATATTACTTGGCTCATGGCTTATTGTAAAGTATAATGAGAACCCTGCTCTCTGTGTGTCACAGGCTTGTTGTGAGAATCCAATGTTACTGTTTGTGAAGATTTTTGTAAATTAAATCATCCTCCAGATGTGAGCTAATGAATTTTCAGATTACTGATTCTGGGTTTGAAAGCTCCATTTTGACCTGAGAAATAGAATGTAAATCAGTTTACTTTCAGTCATTGGAGGGAAGAGGATTTATTTATATGCATGTGTGATGCGTGAGTCTGTATATTGTTTTGTTCATTTTTTCTTCAGTTGCAGAGACCAGTTTTAAGTGAATGAGACTACTACAAGGCTAAGCATTTCTGTTGAAGAATCTCACTAGCAAAGATTCATGAGTGATGGTCCCTGTAACCTCAATTTGAGAGAAATCTGTGACTGGTATCAAGAGAGAGAAAAACCAACATAGCCCTGTGAATTTAATAAAGCTAGAAAGAATTTCAGGTAGCATTCAGTCCTAATTCACTGTAAGAAAATTATCTCAGGGAATGACTGTTCAGTATGCTGAATATAGGGAATGCTTTACTGAAAAGGTTGGCCTTAGTCTTAAGAAAAGCCTCCTGATATTCAAATATATCAGAGTAATCAGCTTGAGATCAGATATCATTAGACATTTGAAAAATGATACTGAAGAAATGCTTTATGTATGTAATTAATATGAGAGGGCCTTCAGCCAGAATTCAAAACTCCTTGTCCATCAGAAAATTCACCATGGAAAGAACTCTTATGAATGTAATGAATGAAGAATGGCCTTAATCCATCATTCATCTCTTAGCATCCTAGATTTCATCCTGGAATGAAAATATATGCATGTGTGAGAAGGCATTGGGTTGAAATCTAGATCTTATTAGATATCGGAAGACTGGTCTTGGAGAGAAGCTTCGTAAAAAGAATGAATGTGCAAGGCTTTTGCATGCAGATCATTTTTTTTTTTTTTACCCATCAGAGAAATGACATTGGAGAGAAACTTTTATGAATGTAATCAGTATAGAAGGATTTTCTCTGAGAGCGGCTGTATTGCTCTTCATTTTACAAAATCTGAACTGGAAAGAAACCTTATATATGTAATCAATGTGTAATCTTCCAGCCTTGCTGTACATCAGAGAATCCACACTGGAGAGAAACCTTATGGGTGTTATCAATGTGGAAAAACTTTCACACAAAACTTCAAACTTATTAAATATCAGAGAATCCACACTGGAGAGAAACCTTATGAATGTAATTGATGTGGAAAGGCTTTCACACAGAACTCCAAACTTGTTTGACATCAGATAATACACTCTGGAGATACGTCTTATGGATTTCATCAATTTCGAAAGGGTTTCAGATGTACCTACTTACTAGCTGCTCATCTGAGAATCCACACTGGAGAGAAACCTTATGAATGTCATCAATGTGAAAAGACTTTCAAATGCAGCTTCAGTTTGCTGGATATCAGAGAAACCTTATATATGTAATGTGTGCTAAAGCCTTCAAGTCACAGTCATCCCTTATTTCCCATCAGAGAATTCCTACTAGATAGAAATTTTATCACTCTAATGACTGAGGAAAGGCAGTCTAATGGAGCATAGAACTTATCCAACATCAGAAAATTCATTCTGGGGAGATGCCTTGTATGGATTCAATGGGGGAGGCCTTCAGTCAGAGGTCATCTTTTGCTTTAACTCAGAGGATTTGTAATGGAGAGCAGCCTTAGGATTTTGTTTAATGAGAACATGCCTTTCTCTGGAAGAGGAAAATCACCAGACATCAGAATATTCATATAGGGAGGAAGGTTTATAAAAGCAATGATTATGTAGAGCTCATAGCTCTGCATTGGAGAAATCATGCTGGAGAGAAAACCAATGGATATTAGTAATGAGGGAACTCTCTTGCTACAGTGTAGACTTAGACATCCCAAATTTCATAATGTGCATAAAGCCCTATAAATGTCATGAATTTTTCTCTGAAATCCTAATGTTTTTAATTTCTCCTCAGTGATGTTTTGTAGTACTTATAAATTAACTTAAGCCATTCCCCAGTTGATTGGTACACAATATTTCCTGTTCTTTGGTGGCACGAAAAATCCTGATATGATATTTTTGTTATGTATTTATTTTTGTAATGATTTCTTTAAGCAGCTAGATTCTGCTGGATAGAGTTCAATGCCTGGAACCATAAGACCTGAGTTCAAATTCAGTCTCTAACATTTACCAGCTTTGTGACCCTGGGCAAGTCACTTAACCTATTCCTACTTGATTTTCCCTTTCTGTAGAATGGGGATAGTAATAGCACCTGATTCACAGGGCTAACAAGAGGAACAAATGAGATAATACTTGTTAAGAGGTTGATAAACATTACATCACAATGGAAATGCTAGCTAGTAATAATAATTTTCATCATAATTGTCATCTTTATTATATAACTCCTTGGATAGGAAGTCTCATAGTAGAGTTAGTAGGCTAAAATCGGAAGACAGTTTAGTGATTTTTCATTCAACTGATATTCAGAATAGTGTAGAGAAAGGCACTACTAGTAACAAATAGTGCCCTCAGTTTAGAATCAGGAAGAAGAGTAAATCCTGCTTCCGATGCTCTTTAGTTCTGTGACTCATCACTAAAGTGAAGTTGGACTTGCTGACTTTTGTGGTCCCCTCCAATGCTTAATGTGTGTTCTCATCAAAAATGAATTCCTATATCTCTTTCTACAACCTCTTATAATATTTCAGAAGGAGGCCTAGCAGGACCAAATCTGAAACTACAGCACAAGAGTCATCCAAATTATTTTGACTACTTAAAAGTAAACTTGAGAAACTGAGTGGTGAGATGCATAATATTCTAAGGAAAATGAATATAGTAACCCTTGTGTTCAGCAAATCCAGTGAACCCAACTATGGAGCCAGGATTTACTAATGACTACAAAGTACAAAGAAAAATGGAAAGCAGTCTGGAATAAACTACAAATGGATACATGACTTAGAAAAGATCCCATCAAACATATTAGTAGAATCATAGAGAAAATACAGTTTTGGATAGAGGATGAGTTCCTCACCAGAAAGAACAGAGCATCACAGAAAATAAAATGGGCATCATATTAAAAAAACAAACAGGGGCGTGTTATTGGTGCAGCTAGATAGCACAGTCAGTAGAGTACCAGCCCTGGAGTCAAGAGGACCTGAGTTCAAATCCGGCCTCAGATACTTGTCACACTTACTAGCTGTGTGACCTTGGGCAAGTCACTTAGCCCCAATTCCCCCTCCAAAAACATCAACAACAATAACAACAAAAAAAAACCAAACAAAATAATGCATCTAAAATGTTAAGAGAAGCAATTAACTTGGGAAAAGATTTGAAGCAAATTCCCCTGATAAAGGTTTCATATTCAAGGTATATAAAGAATAGATACGGATTATATAGAGGCATATGAAATATAGACAGAATAGGCATATAATTAACAGGCAATTTTTAAAGGAAGAAATGAAAATTAATAACCATATGAAAATGTGTTCCCCATTTGTAATTACTAATCCAAATCAATAATAATTGGAAAGATCCTCTCTCAGGCTGGTAAAGGTGATAAGATAAGAATCACAACTATTGGAGGGAATTAATTTTTCTTGATTGGATATTTGGTTCGAGTGTTTTGTGTCTCTGCCTGTGAGAGGTTAGGTCAGAGGGACAGCAATTGTTCATTAATTTTAAAATGAAATTTAAGTTAAAACGTTGTGAATCAATAATATTTAGATAAATGCAACTGAATAAACTCATGTTCCGCCTCACATACTTGCAATAGGCAAAGATGAACTCAAAATGTCCAGTGTTGGGGGAACTGTGGGAAAATGGACACGTTAATTTAAAGCTGCAAAGCTGAAAAGGTTGCTAATTGTGTACACCCTTTGATTCACTGGGGCGATTTTCCCATAAATCAAAGAAGAGAAGGGCCTAAGTGTCTGAATACATAACAGCTTTATTTGTAATGACAAAGAACTGGAAACTCAGGTGTGCTGCCCTACAGTAGGGCAATGGCTGAATAAATTTTGATAAAGGAATGGAATGGAACACAGTATGTCACAAATATGTCACAAGCTAGGCAATTTAAGTGAAACCTGGGAAGAACTATATAAACTAAATAATGTGTAGTGAGTAGGATCAGGGGACTAATTGATAACAATAATGATATTGTAAAGGCCACACTTTAACAGATGCTATATGATTATTGTAATGACCACTATTGCAGGAGAATTATCAAGATCTGAACTACCTGCCTCCTGAGTGAGAGATGATGGATAAAAGATAGAGAATAAAGTGCATTTTGGGATATGGACGGTGTAGGAATTTATGCAGCTTCTGAGTTTCCCCATCATTTCTGTCAAACCAGTCTTGATGTTTCCAAGTGTTTTGATCCAGTTACAGTACTGTATACCAACTCTCTGAAAGCTGCCTACTCCTTTTCTTCTTCATTATTGCCAACTGTGTGTTGGCTCAATTTTCCCTCCAAGTTAGCAACAAACTGTACCTACTCAGAGAAGAGCTCTAATCTGTTGACATAAATTCTTCTAGTAGTCATTTTGCCTTGGGGGCACTGCTTTTGCTGAATGCAGATATTTAGCTTGGAAAGGATAAGTCTATGATCAGTCCAGCACTCTGCACCACACATTGCCTTCATCACTCTTACATCCTGTCTTTTCTCCTTACAATCACCTAGTCCATTAAATGCCAATGTTTGATGTGAGGTGCATCCATGAAGTTTTATTGCGTTTAGGTAAATGGAAGACAGTGTTGGTGATGCAGGTCATGAGACACACAAGTCTTCAGTAGTAAGTGACCATCGCTGTTGCTGTTTCCAACTCCATTCCTCCCTAGGACTCCCTGCCAAGTCTGGTAGTCTGAGCCTGCTCTAACATTAAAGTCACCCAGAATTATAAGCTTGTCCTCTTTTGGCATGTTGATGATAAAGATCTCCAGGTCTTCATAAAATTTTTCTTTGACCTCATCAGGGTTCATCATGGTGGTGTGACGTTTTCCTGCAAGTGGCAATCGTGTTGTCATGAACCTGTCATACACTCCTTTTGGCAGGCATACAAGCTTGTTGACTCCTAGATGCTTCCCATTCATTGTCATGAGTGAATTATAATTACTGACAAGACAGAGTCTGGGGAATGCAATTTTGTAGTAAAGCATGCATAATAAACTGGGTCCAGGACTCTTCAGCAATCCTTTGTGTACAGATTTTTATGCATTAAAAGAATAAGCAGGATACAAAACAATGCAGGATGAGGCACTCTTTTTTTATTGGAGAATAGATTTGAGACTTTCCAAGTTGGGAGGGGGAGAGTGGTCAGGTGGAATATCTCCCAAGTCAGGTGATTTATGGGAATAAGTCTGAAAATGGAAGTTGTTCACAAAATGGAGTCAGTTTGGTTCTCTCACCGGAGCAGATTAGCTGGAAGCTTGAGTCCTTGAAGCTGAAATCACTGCCTTCTCTTGGAGCTGAGATAACCCTTCCTCCTGGAAACCAGATGTGCATTTGAAAAGCCCAAGTAGGTTTGAACCCAGATCCTGCTCCTGTGTCTGCTAGATGCCTTTTCCATTGGGCCTCATCTTCCCAGTCTGACCTCTTGGTGAGTGTTTACAGGGATATTAAAAACATGCCTCCTTCTGGCCTAGCTCCTGAGCCAGCTCTCAGCCCTGGCTTCTTGTCTAGGCTTTCCATGATATCTCAAATGCCCTTGGGCACCAGCCTCTGCTTTAACACTGGATCACATTTGCCTTACCTTCAGAACTCACCCATAAGCTCAGTGGGATGGAGAGCTCTGATTTAGGAGTCATTGAGACTGGTTGATTTCATCCCATCTGGGATTCCAAACCCCTTCCTGCCTTTCAGGTCTATAGGAAGATAAGTGAGAGGATTGGGACAGAAGAGAAGAAATAAGAGAAAGTGAAAAGTAGTCTTTGAGTTTAGATCATCCTTGTTTACAAGCCTTATTCTACCTGTTGTCCTCCTCTTCTGGTTGGAGTCTCTCCCCTGAGGACATTTCCATATTTGTAACTCCTTTGGGACCTCATCCTCTGTAAATCCTTGTAGGCCAGCCTCCTGCCTAGGAGGTGAAGGAAAAAGGTGTCTACCCCTCTGAGATCCTTCTTGCTCCACTGCTCAGCCTGAAGAGGACCAAGACCTGACGCAAGCAAAAAGCCTGGAACCAGAAGGAATGGCTCCTGGACTCCAAAGACAACCATGGCAGGTGAGTGCAGTGCAACCACAGACTTGACCAGGGGTGGGGAACCTGTGGCCCTTTCGGTTCTCAAGTACAGCCCTTTGAATCCAAACTTCACAGAACAAATCTCCTGTGCTGTTTGCCTTGAGGCTATAGGTTCCCCACCCCTGGACTTGACTAACATCAGCAAACATGGTTGCTTCCATAGAAATAGAAGATTGTCTATGAAATTGCTAATCTTTCCTACCTAATAATGGTTTCTTAAAAAAAAATACATATGAAATCGAATACAGTAGTAACAACACTGCCCTGCTCTCTTCCGTTGTGAACATTTTCATTAGCTCTTTTCCATCTCTAGCAATAATTTTCCACTCAGTTGGCTGCCCTCCTGTGTTTGATTTTTAAGTTCTTCCCCATTACACATAATTGAGAATTGTTCCTAAATAATAGAACCTCTGAAAAAGTGAATCCTAACACTAATGGACATGGCTGGTAATGAAATGAGAGGGCATCAAATAACAATGTATTGGCCAAACACGTGTTATACATGTAACAGGTTGGAAAAAATAGATGACCCGTTATATTTCAAGACATTTTCACATCTGGCCAACCTCTTGTATCCATCTGTCTGCCTCTTAACTGATTATCCTGACTTGCTCTCCATTGTCCTAGAATTTTAGTGTTATATTTAGATAACTTATTTCTCATAAACTGGCAATGTCTTCCTCATGAATTGGCTCAATCTCCAACCCCAGGTAATAAAATACTAATTTATAATAAATGAAGGAATGCTTCTTTCCCCATCATAATTACTCTTGTATTTCTACATAATGAAATATGAAAATTAATGAATCTATGCCACTAACAGGTGAAAGCAATCATAAAGCAAAGACATAAGGCATTTTGTTTGTGACAAATCTTATCCGTTCTCAATTGCATACTACTCAAACCAAATGGTTATTACTATCTTTTAAGAATCTTCTTTATGTTTTCTTATAGGTAAGGGGCTATTTCAGAGTTTTAGAAAATTAACTACATTATTCTTTTTTCTTTGCTCTCTATTGGTCACAAGTGGCATTGTTTTCCCCAGAATACACAGTACTTGCCAATTTCTCACAAAATCTTCATAGAATTTTTTTTAACGTCATTCTGAGAGCTCTGATGAGGGAGAAATTTCACATCATTTTCTCTTTCTCCTCCATGGGTCCTCATACCATATTTCTAGAACACATATTTTTTTCCCTGATTCTATGGGGAGAAGCATTTCATAAGATGTTTGTCAGCTTTATTCCAACTCCAAATATAAAATGCTTTTCTTAGTATTATGTTGGGCTGTTAACGACTATGCTTTTAAATGTTGACTCTGACACTCATAAATCATGTGACTGTTAGGAAATCCCTTATCTGTGCTTCAGTTTCCTCCCGTACATTGATGAGGGTTGGACTGGATGAATTCTTCAGTCTCTTTCAGCTCTAAGTCTTGTGAATTTTGATGGCTAGGAGTCACTGACATTCAAGGATGTGGCTGTGGACTTCACCCAGGAGGAATGGTGCCTCTTGGACACTTCTCAGAAAAAGCTGTACAAGGAGGTGATGCTGGAAAACTCCCAGAACCTGCTCTCTGTCGGTAAGCACAACTTTTCCTGGGATCTCTGAATCTGCCACCAAAGGAGTGTCTTCCTTCTCTAGTATGTAAGGTTTGAGTGTTTATCACTCATTAGAAAGGCAAAATTGTTGATCTCTCAACAGGGTGCTCCTGCTGCCTGGTTTTCCTGACAAAATGTGGTTGCATTTTGTGATAGGAAGCTGCGACTTTCCTTTGTTTCTCCTGAAGCTCTCTCTTTCCTATTTTAAGTAACTTCAGGTTGCAAAATAAACAATACTCTCCTAGACTTGGAACTAATCTCAGAGATCATCTAGCCTAGTCTCCACGTGGACATGATTTTTGTCTGTAAAAACTGTTCATGCAACTTTTCCTTGAAGAAGGGCAGTGAAGTGAAGCCCCTACCCAACAAGAAAACCCCCTTGCTCCTTTGGATGGGGCTAGTGTTTAAAAAGCTCTACTTGATGACAAGCTGGAATTTTTAGCTCTTTTTCGCTTCCAGTCTTGCCTTTCGTATAGCAAACTTATCTTTTTACTTCCTTCATTCTTCCCCGAAATTCCAGCCCAGATGGTGGGAAAGAAAGAGAAAGGAATAAGCATTTACATAAACTTACTCTATGCTAAGTACTTTATAAATTTTATCTCATCTGGTCCTCACAATACCCTGTGATTTGGGTGCTATTATTGCCCCCGTCTTTTACGTGAGGAAACTAAGACATAGGCTAAGGGACTTGCCCAGAGGACCCCGGCTACTAAATGTTTGAGGCTAGATTGGAACTCGAAGTTTTCCTGACTCCAGGCCCAGGGCTCTCACCACTGAACTACTAGCTGGGTAATATTTCTAAATAGTGGAGTCTGCAATATGTCCATCCTTCTGTGAAGGAGGCAGACAAAGAGAGAATTTTATAGTTCCAAATTAGCTGCATTGTCTTCTCCCTGCACTCAATGCCCATCCTTGGATGAGTTCCAGTAACCACCCTGTGGTCCTTGCTTATACTTCCCTTATCCATAAAGAAAAGTAAAGTATAAGTGTCTCTTCATCCTCATCCTTCCTTTATTCCCCATGCCAAGGAATTCCAGTTCTCAGAGAAGATTTGATCTCTCAGTTTGAGGAAAGAGAACCATCATGGATCCCAGATCAAAAAGGCCCAAAGAATTCCTGTCCAGGTGAGTGAGATTGAAGCCAGACTGTGAGGGCATTATCATCAGAAGCATCTGTGTTGTAGTGAAGGGAATGCTGGTCTTGGAGGTAAGAAGACCTGACTTGGAATTCTTGTTTAGATGCTTTTTAGCTATTTAATATGGGGAAAGTTACTGAACCTCTAAGCCTCAGTTTCCTCATCGGTGAAATTAGGAGGTTGAACCCCATGGCCTTTTACTTCCCTTCTAGTGATGAATCTGTGATCCTCTAAGACATCACTGTTTAGAACTTTGCAACATGGAAATCTTATGAAAGCATTATAGGCTGAAGCTCTCCCATTTGAGTTCTTTCCTAGACCTTCAAGGGAGCAAGCATTTATTAAGCACCTACTATGTGCCAGACACCGTTCTAAGTGCCATAGATAGAAAGAAAGGCAAGGGACAACCCCTGTTCTCAGAGAGTTCACAGTTTAGTGGGGAAGACAACATGCAAATGATTATGTGGAGACCTGCTATAGCCAGGATCAATTAGAGGTAATCAAGAGAGGAAAGGCATGAAGATTAAGATGGACTAGGAAAGACTTCTTGTAGAAGGCAGGTTGTTAGGTGAGACTTCGGGGAAGCCAGCGTGAGCATTCTGGGCATAATGGACAGGCAGGGAAAACACAGGGAGTCAGAAGATGGAGGATGCTATTTAAGGAGGAGAAAGGAGGCCCGTATCACTGGATACAGGAGGAACAGTAAGGTGAAAGAAGACTAGGGAGGTAGGGGAGGGGAAGATGATGAAAGATGTTAGCAACCAGAGCATTTTGTATTTGATCTTGGTGATAGGGAGCCACTGGAGCTTATTGAGGAGGTAGTGCCATGGTCAGAAGTGTGCTTTATACAGGAAGATTTAACAGCTCTGTGGAGGAGTGAGTGGACTAGAGAGAGAAATCAGACAGTGATAACAAGCAGAAAGTGCCTTCAGTACCTCAGCTATAGGTTACACAGGCCTGAACCAAGAAAGTGGCAACGTTGGGAGAGATGGGGTCTATGAGTGGCAGGGTACGAAAATAGAATCAAGAGGACTTTCCAAAATATTGAAATGGGGGTTGTGAGTATGTGACAGATGATGAGGAGTGTATGACACCTAGATTGTGAAGTTGGATGCTTGGGAGCATGGTGCCCTCAATAGCAATAGTCAAGTGAGAAGATGGGAAAGTTGGTGGAAAGATGAGTTTAGTTTTGAACGTGGAAGAAGAACCAGGAAAGAGTAGTGGCTCTAAAACCTAGAGGAGAGAGGATCCTGAAAAAAGGGGGCTGATTGTCAGAGGTGTCAGAGGTGGCAGAAAGGTCAAGGAAGATGAGGATTGAGAAAAGCCATTGGATTTGGCCATTTGGAGATGGCCAAACAGAGGACTGTTTTAGTTGAACAAGGAAGTTGAAGGCCAGACTACAGAGAGTTTCAAAGAGAGTAAAGGGAAAGGCGTTGGAGACACCAATCATAGATGGCCATCTCTAGTATTTAGCAGTGAAAGGGGAGAAAAATATAGGGCAATATCTAGTAGGGATGAATGGACCAAGTGAGACTTCTTCGAGTATCCAGGAGACCTGGTTTTATTTGTGGCCGTAGAGGTGATAGCAGACAAGGATTGAAAATTAGTGGAAAAAAAATGGGAATGAAAGAAGAGGGAATAGTCTGAGGCAAAAGACTCAATCCAACAATACAGTCTAACTTTTATTTAGAACTTATTATGTTCAGGGCACTCTGCTAAGTGCTAGGGATACAATTAATCAAAAAAATCACCCTCAATACAAATACACACGGCATTATGATAAAGGGATGTCATTCTGTAATAGAGTTTGGAACTCTGCCCCCAGTCTCACAAACCTGGATGTCTTTTGACCCAGTGATAGCCACTAATACAGCTGTATACTAAAGGGATTAAAAAAAAGAGGAAAAAGACACATAGACAACACCAATTATAGCTGCTATTTTTTTTCTTGTTGCAAAAAACTGAAAACTAAAATGTGCCCATATATTAGGAAATGACTAAATAGATAACAATCTAAGAATATAATAGAAGGTTGTTGGACCTTAAGAGATGATAAAAGGCATAGTTTCAGAGAAACTGGGAAGAATTGTCAGAACAGATAAAAGAGGTAAGTGAACAGAACCAGTAGGATAATTTATACTGCAGCTACATTGATCAGTGCAATGAACAGTCATGATTCCTGAGCAGTGGTTCCCAAAATCTTTGGTTCTTAGAACTTCTTTCAACAATAAGTGTGCTGTACAACTCCACAGTAATTTAAACTACCACTCACATTATTCATATTAATTAATGTGTTTAATTTCTATAGTAGTGACCTGGACAACTTTTGTCATACTTTTTTTACAATGTATTCTTATAAAATATGAAATTTTATTCTTAAATTATGAAAACAAAATATAAAATAGTTATGAGATTTTAACATGGGCCTTTCTGTAAGATTTATTTTTATAACTACAACAAATCTTCCTGCTTATTAGCTGTAAGACTTCAATTTAAATTTATTTTAGATTTTGTTGAATATAAAAAGCATTTTTTCATCAAATAAGTTATAACTTAGAAGTTATTAAATATAATGGGAATATATGAAATTCATTTCAAAGTTGGACTTTTTTTCTTTGAACAAAGTTTTGCAACATTTGCTTCAGTTGCCACCAAACTCAGTTTTCAATGTGGTTCTGCATCCACTTGATTTAATAATGACAAAAATGAGAATAATAAACAGCATTTATATAGTGCCTGTGATGTGCCAGACACTGGGCTAAGTGCTTTATGGACATTATCTCATTTGATCCTCAAAATGCCGTTGTGTAGATGCTGTTATTATGCCTATTTTACTATAAGGAAACAGACAAGAAGAGACTAAGTGACTTGCCCAAGGTCACAGTACTAGTAAGTATCTGAGGAGGGATTTGACTCAGGTCTTCCTGACTGCTAGGCTCTGCTCTCTATCCCCTCTGTATTTTATTTGATAACCAGAATGTGCTGAAAATGCTCACTCACACATGGTGAGGTAGAAAATTGTAGGAGGATTTTACTAACTCTCTTGCTGAGGGATGGAAATTTGTTTTTTATTTTTAGCCCACAAACCAATGACCAAAAAGAATCTCTCTCTATATAAAATCAACTTTCCTTATATTCTATTCAGATCCATAGATATTGTGCCAAGTGCTATACACATTTTATGTATAGTTGATATATAAAAATTTTATTTTTTGATTTGCTAATTATAAGTAGCATATTAAAGATAAATTTCATTTATAAAGTTCATTTGCCTATATTTTTTAACAATGCTTTTTTATAATAAAGAAAGAATTCTTCAGAAATAAAATTCTTCTTTTTACCAGTGGCATACTGTCTACACCCTCAACAGAAACCCTACAGAATGACTGGCCTATGTTGTCAACCAGATCCTTTGAAAATCTGCTCAATAGAAGAATAGTAACACAAGCAGAAAATAAGTTCAAATCAAAAAATAGTGAGAAGCAATTTAATGTCTTTGTTTGGAGAATTGTTGTGATGGTCCCTGATGGTTTCAACATGTCTTAGAATGTCCATGCCTAGTTAGCATGTTTCTTAAAGAACCTGTCATCTGCACTGCAAGAATGCAAACATTTGTAACATCTTAGTCTGATGATTACATCATTGATGAGATGCAAATTACAAGGTAACTCTGGAATGAGGGAACTACTGTGGTGCAGTGCATTACAGAAAGCAAATGTGAGTGTGTGCATACCTTTGACTGTCTACTGGAAACTGACTTCCACTTGAATGTCAAACCTTTCTGGGAGTTTGGAAACAATTTGATGAAGGGTTGGGGAACAGAATATTTTTCCTTAGTCAGGAGTCAGAGTTTGATGTAATCACTTCATGAACATCAAAACCATTGTATGTCTGATTATAACAATTTGGAATCCCTGTATAAAGAAATATATGCTTCAAACATGCTTATACTTATTATCCTAGGAAGAAAATTACTTGCAACAAAATTGTGCAATTACTTACTGTTTAAGGTGCCATTAAAGAATTTTTAGCTCAGATCCCTTAGACCATAGTCATAAACCCCTAATGTGTTCATGAACCAGTAAATGGAATCTGCTGCTAGAGGATTAAGAGTGAATCATGTTGTCCATGTCCTGAAAGAAGGATGATGGTCTGAAGAGACAGAATGAGACATAACATTTTTGAAATGTGGGAAGTTCATGGATTTCTTTTTATCGTGTTTATTACAAAGACTCTGTTTTTTCTTTTATATTTAGGGAACACAGGCATTCAAAGATAAAAATTTTAAAATGAATGAATAATATCTATCTTTTAAAAATCATGAGACATAAAAAAATCTGATCCCATTGTTGGATATTAAAATTCTTAAAAAGGGTTGGCAGTTATATATGTATCCAAATGAAAAAGTATGATTAAAAAGGATTACCAGTAGAATTGCATTAGGAACAAAGATATGATAGATAATGAAATAATATCTTTTTTTAGTATGTTTGCAGCACATGGCACAATATCTATGGATCTGAATAGAATATAAGAAAAGTTGAATATAAAACATTGAAAACTAATACATAACAGATGAAAGGTGTAAACCTATTTCTCAGCTCATCACAAGAAATGTACAAAAAATGACCAAGTTATAGTGCATCGAAATTGGTCAATATAGAAAATATACATTTCTTGTACAAAAGCTTAAATAAACACGCTTAGATAAACACAAAACTTAGATAAACACAATACATCAAAAGAATAATCAACAAAAGGCATTTGAATGAAGGATTAGAAGTAAAATAGAGAAAAGCCATCTCATGCTTGGGAAAGAATAATGTTCAGTTGAAGGGGTTGAGTTCTAGTCTCTCCTTCACAGATGTTGGTCCTGTAACTTTGCTATTCTGAGTTGATGATTTGAATTGTAAAGTATAATGAGACTCCCACCCTACTTATGTCACAGGTTTCTTATAAGCATCCACTATTATTGTTTGTGAAGCTCTTTTAAAGTTTAATCATCCTCTAGATATGAGCTAGTGCCATTCTTAATTGATTTATTCTGCTCATTAAGTTTCAAAACTCGTCTTTTCAATTGGGGAAATAGACTATAAGTTAGTTCCCTTTTAGTGGAGAGAAGAGGATTTATTTATATATGCCTGTGTATCTCTTTGTATGTTTGTTTCCTTCAGGTGCAAAGACCAGGTTTGAAATGACTAACACTACTGCAAAGCTGAGGATTTCTGTGGAAGAGTCTCCCAAGCAAAGATGCATGAGTGATGCTCCCTGTGACTTCAGTTTGGGAAAAATCTGTGACTCAAATATTGAGATAGAGAAAAATCAAAATACTTACTGTGAATTTGACAAAGATGGAAAGGGTTTCAGACAATACTCGGTCCTAATTCGGTTAAAGAAAATGACCTCAGAAAATGATTGTTCTCTGCATAGTGAAAATAGGGAATATAGTACTGAAAAAGTTGGGCTTATTCAATCATATGAGAAGCCTCTTGAAGTGCAACAATATCAAGGTAATCAAGGGGAAATAGCCAACAGCTTGAGTTCAGACCTCATCAGACAAAAGAAATGTCATATTGGAAAAATGCTTTGTTTTTGTAATAAATGTGGGAAGGCCTTTAGCCAGAACTCAAAGCTTATTGACCATCATAAAATTCATACTCCAGGAAAACCTTATGAATGTAATCACTGTGGAAAGGCATTCATACAGAATGCCAAACTGGCTCAACATCAGAAAATCCACATTGGAGAGAAACCTTATGAACATCGTCAGTGTGGAAAGACTTTCAGAAAGAGAACCGTTCTTGGTGAACATCAGAAAATTCATGCTAGAGAGAAACCTTATGATTATAATCAAAATGAAAAGACTTTACAGCACAGCTCCAATCTTGCTGTACATCAGAAAAACCACACTTCAGAGAAATCTCATGAATGTCATAAATGTGATAAAGCTTTTGGTGAACGCTCTTCCCTAATTGCACATCAGAGAATCCACACTGGAGAGAAATCTTATGAATGTAATCATTGTGGAAAGGCTTTCCGACGCAGCTCCAGTCTTGCTGTACATCAGAAAAACCACACTGGAGAGAAACCTTATAAGTGTCATAAATGTGGTAAAGCTTTTAGTGAACACTCTTCCCTTATTGCACATCGGAAAATCCATACTGGAGAGAAACCTTATGAATGTAATCCATGTGGAAAGGCTTTTCTGTGTAGCTCCAGTCTTGCTGTGCATCAGAAAAACCACACTGGAGAGAAAACTCATGAGTGTCATGAATGTGGTAAAGCTTTTGGTGAACACTCTTCCCTTATTGCACATCAGAGAATTCACACTGGAGAGAAACCTTATGAATGTAATCAATGTGGAAAGGCTTTCACACAGAATTCCCATCTTTCCAAACATCAGAGAATCCACACTGGTGAGAAACCTTATGAATGTCATCAGTGTGGTAAGGCTTTCAGACATAGTTCCAGCCTTCCTCTTCATCACAGAATCCACACTGGAGAAAAACCTTATGAATGTAATCAGTGTGGAAAGGCTTTCACACAAAACTCTATGCTTGTTGTACATCAGAGAATCCATACTGGAGAAAAACCTTATGAATGTAATCAATGTGGAAAAACTTTCCGACAGAACTCCAGTCTTGTTGTACACCAGAGAATCCACACTGGAGAGAAACCTTATGAATGTAATCACTGTGGAAAGGCTTTCAAAGAGAACTCTAAACTTGCCGTACATCAGAGAATCCACACTGGAGAGAAACCTTATGAATGTAATCACTGTGGAAAGACTTTCCGATGCAGCTCCAGTCTTTCTGTACATCAGAAAAACCACACTGGAGAGAAACCTCATGAGTGTCATGAATGTGGTAAAGCTTTTGGTGAACACTCTTCCCTTATTGCACATCAGAGAATCCACACTGGAGAGAAACCTTATGAATGTGATCAATGTGGAAAGGCTTTCACACAGAATTCTCATCTTTCTAAACATCAAAGAATCCACACTGGTGAGAAACCTTATGAATGTCATCAGTGTGGTAAGGCTTTCAGACATAGTTCCAGCCTTCCTCTTCATCACAGAATCCACACTGGAGAGAAACCTTATGAATGTAATCAATGTGGAAAGGCTTTCACACGGAACTCCAGTCTTGCTGTACATCAGAGAATCCACACAGGAGAGAAACCTTATGAATGTAGTCAATGTGGAAAAGCTTTCAAGCAGAACTCCAAACTTGCTCTACATCAGAGAATCCACACTGGAGAGAAACCTTATGAATGTAATCAATGTGGAAAGGCTTTCAAAGAGAACTCCAGTCTTGCTGTACATCAGAGAATTCATACTGGAGAGAAACCTTATAAATGTAATCAGTGTGGAAAGGCTTTCCCATATAGGGCCCTTCTTGCTTACCATCTGAAAATTCACACTGGAGAGAAACCTTATGAATGTAATCAATGTGGAAAGACTTTCACAAATAAGTCCAGTCTTGCTATACATCTAAGAATCCACACCGGAGAGAAACCTTATGAATGTCATCATTGTGGGAAGACTTTCACAAATAGGTCCAGTCTTGCAATACATCAGAGAATCCACACTGGTGAGAAACCTTATGAATGTCATCAGTGTGGAAAAGCTTTCACCCAGAATGCCAATCTTTTGAAACATCAGAGAATCCACACTGGAGAGAAACCTTATGAATGTCATCAGTGTGGAAAGGCTTTCACACACAAGTCCAAACTTGCTTGCCATCAGAGAATCCATACTGGAGAGAAACCTTATGAATGTCATCAGTGTGGAAAAGCTTTCACACAGAACTCCCATCTTTCCAAACATCAGAGAATCCACACTAGTGTGAAGGGTGAAATCTGAAATAAGTGAGGAAACAAAAGTTTGAGTTTCAGAGCATATTGGTTTATTAAGCAATGCATGCTATTTGCATAACAAATCAGGACCAAACATCCTCAACATAGCACTGAATCTCAAATACAAGAGGAGAGAGATTTTTTATGCATTGAAAGAAAACATTTAATGGGGAAAAAACAGGATACAAGATTAGGCAGTATGATTTCCAATTGGAGGAAAAATTAGAAACTTTCCAAGTTGGGAAGGTGTCGAGCAAGTTTTGTAAATGGCAAGGGAGAGCAAGCAGGTAGACTTTTATAGAAATGAAACAGAATGTCACTCTATCCCTATGATTAGGAAGCAGGTAGAATTTACAAGAAAATGAAACTTAAGTCTCAAAATAGAGTCAGTTTGATTCACATGATTCCCACAATTCTCTCACTGAAGAGAAACCGTATGAATGTTATCAATGTGGAAAGGCTTTCACATGGAATTCCAATCATGCCATTCATCAGAGAAGCCACGCTGGAGAAAAATTTCATGATTGTAATCAATATGGAAAGGATTTTACAGAGAACTTGCACATCAGAAAATCCAAACTGGAGAGAAAGCTTATGAATGTCATCAATGTGGAAAGAGATTGACACAGAGTTCTAGTCTTGCTATGCATCAGAGAAGCTACACTAGACAGAGACCTTATGAATGCAATTAGTATTGACAAGACTTTCAGAGAGAGAGTGTCTCTTAGTCAACATCAGTGAATCTACATTGTAGAGAAACATTAGGAATGTAACCAATGTGGAAGGTCTTTCAGACACAACTCTAGTCTTCCTCTTCATCAGAGAACCCACACTGGAAAGAAACCTTATGAATGTAACGAGTGTGATAAAGCCTTCGAGTAAAAGTCATCCATTTTTTTTATCAGAGAATTCCTATTGGATAGAAATTTTACCACTATAATGAATGAGGAAAGGCATAGAGTACAGAGCTTGTTCAACATTAGAAAATTTATTTGGAGAACATACCCTATATGGACGTAGTGGGAGAAGGCCTTCAACCAGAAATCATATCTTACTTTGTATAACAGATTCATAGTGGGGAGAAATTGCTTAATAGAGACATGATTTTCTCTGGAAGAAGGAGATCTCTAGAAATCAGGATATTCATACTGGAAAGGAGCCTTATAAAAGCAATGCCTTTTGTCATTGTCAAGGCTTTTACATAGAGCTCATGCCTGATTATACAAGAAATCATGCTGGAGCTAAAACTTAAAGATCTGAGTAATGAAGGAAGGCCTTGTGCTGCAGTATAGAGTTTGTTACACATCTCAAACTTCATGTTGTTCCTAAAGCCCTATAAATATAGTGAATTTTTCTTTGAAATCCTAATATTTGTCCTTCTCAATATTATTTCATTGTATTCATATACCATCATTTCTTTAGCCTAGTTGATTAGTACTCACTTTGTTTCCTATTCTTTGGTGGCACTTAATGTCCTGGTATAAATATTTTGCTATCCTTTTGGATATTTATTTTTTTTAATATTTTCTTTAAATAGCTAGATGCCACAGTTGATAGTGTGCTGTCCCTGGAGCCACAAGACCTGAGTTTAAATTAAGTGTCTAACACTCGTTAGCTTTGTTACCCTGCATAAGTCATTTAACCTATTCCTGCTTGATTTTTTTTCCATTTTCAAAATGAGGATAATAATAGCAACTACATCCTAGGGTTGATATGCAGAACAAATGAAAAAATACTTGTAAATAACTTTGTAAGTATAAAATTACAATGGAAAAGTTAGCTGTTATTTATTTCATTGGCTATAAGTCTCATGGTAGACTTAGGGTAAAATATGTAGACAGTTTAGTCACTTTTCATTCAGATTGATATTCAGAACAGTTTAGAGGAAGGCACTAATTGTACCAGATAGGGTACTAGGTTTTGAATCAGGAAAATGGTTCAAAACCTGCCTCAGATGCTCTGTTTGTATTTCTGGGGGAGTAATGACCTAAAAAGCTTGAGAAATGGATTAGCTCAAGTATATAATATATGAAAGAGTATAGTAACCATGGGTTAAATAAACAGACCCCAGCTATGGGACCAGGACTTCTTCATCACTACAAAATGCTGGAAAGTTGGAAAGCAGTCTAGCAGAAACTAGGTATAAACCAACATCTCACACTATGCCAAGATTAATTCCAAAGCATATATGACATAGGTATAAAAGTCCCTTCAAACACATTGGAAGAACCACAAAGAGTACATATGTTTCAGTTTTGTATAGGGGATGAGTTCACCCAAAAAGGGACAGAGGATTGCAGAAAATAAATCACATTTTAAAAAAAATGAATCTACAATGTAAATTGAATAACTATCTGGGGAAAACCTTTCCAGGAAATTTCCCTCATAAAGGCTTCATGTCCAAGGTATATCAAGAAGGGATACTGGTTATATACAGTTATATAAAGAATGGATACAAAGGGATCAAGCCAAGGTGGATGTGGAAAGGCAGGGGCTCTCCTGAGTGCTCAATAATTCACTCCAAATAATGTTAAAGTAATGCCTCAAAAAATATTCTGGAGTGACAAAACCAAAAGGGAAAGGGTGAAACAATTTTCCAGCCAAAGACAACTTAGAAGGTTGGTAGGAAAAGTCTTCCTTACTGGGGTATAAGGCTATGTGCAGGCCATACACAACAAGCAATAGCAGGCCTTAGGAGAAATTGAATCAGTGGTGGCAATGGTGGCTTTTGGAGCTCTCAGCCTACAGATGTGAAGGGGCTTAGACATTTGGTCAAAAGGAGATTACAAGGAATCATTTGCTGTCACTTGAGATGGCCTCTTGCATTGCCCATATGTGGGTCTGGGCCACAGTCCTGGGTCTCAGTTCCAGAGTAAGGAGGAACACTACCAGGTATGGGGTCCCTGGTCACAGTTTTAGGGCAGAAAAGAGTGCTTGTAATCACTCACAGACCACAGCACAGACCAAAAGAGCAGTGACCACCCCTCTCCTTACATCATACCAATTTGGAAGAATTGAAAACATACAGACCCCTAGAACTAGCTGAAAACAGCAGCATGAAAAACCTGAAGCTTAGGACAGTGCCGCTCTGCCCCCCACCCCCACCCCGGAGCAGAGCCCAAATTTAGCATAAAGTAAAAAGTCAAGAAATAGACTAGAACCTAACTATATCAGATTGCTTGCTGTGTTGGGGAGGAGACAGAGGGAGGGAGAAAAATTTGGAACTCAAAATCTTATAAAAATGCATGCTGAAAATTATCTACATGTAATTGAAGGGGAAATAGTATTAAGTGGGAAAGAAGAGACTGGAAAAATGAGCGAACGACAAAAAACACTTCACCATAGGAAGTTACTGTGGTGACAGGGAAGGTCAAAACAGCTACATCCAAAGCCTCAAAGAAAAATGTTAATTGGAAAAGAGCCAACAGCTTAATGAAGGTTTATATACATGCACACAGACATACACACACCCCTCTGAAGAAAATAATGCCTTAAAAATAGAATAGGCCGAAAGGTAAAATAGGTACAAAAAATCTACTGAGAACTACCTAAAAAGAAGAATTGATAAAGTGGAAAAGGAAGTACAAAAGTTCACTGAAGAAAATCCTTAACATTTAGAATTGGGCACATGGAAGCTAATGACTTCGTGAGACATCAAGAACAATAAAAGAAAATCAAAAGAATGAAAAAATTGTGAAATACCTCACTGGGAAAACAGCTGACCTAGAAAATAGATTAGGAAGAAAGAATTTAAGAATTGTTACAGTATCTGAAAGCCATGTTTCCCCCTCCCCCCCAAAAGAACCTTCTTTCATCTTTCAAGAAATTATCAAGGAAAACTGTCCTAATATTCTAGAAGCAGTGGGTAAAATAGAAATTGAAAGAATCCACTGATCGCCTCATGAAAGAGATCACAACATGAAAATTCCTGGGGATGTTGTAACAACAATGTTGCTAGCAGCTATTGTGGGGGTGAAAGACCAACAACACCAGCAAAGAGAAGGGCTGCTAGCACAGGTCTCTTGATCTGCTTTTCTAAGGAAAGCAACTTTAATGGGTTAACAAACTTACTTTAATCAAACATACATATATCATTCATTTAGTTCAGGGGGAAAATCCAGCACCCTGAACTTCAGAGCAAATACAAACAAAAATTACAATCATACATAAACAGAGAAAACACACAGAGAAATCAACAGACAGGGCTCTATCTGACCAGGAAATTACATAGTGACTAGAGAGAGAGAGGCACCAACATCTGGGTTTTCAAAGCTGGGGAGGGGGCTCCAACAGCTGCCCAGAGTCTCATCTAGCCAAATCACCAACAATCTTCCAATGAGTGTGCCCCCAAAGGCAAAACACCAACCTCAAATCTTACATACACATCTTAGGGTCAAAGGGCGTCACAACCATGCTACTCAAATTCATGTGAACTAGGCCTTCCCTAGGTCATCAAAAATTCCTTAGTGCTGAGAAGCACTCAAACAAAAGACAACAAAAAGTCCACTTTGCTTGTCATTACATTTGAATGGCAAGACTCATCAAAGGTACTGGATTACCTCAGCATTCCAAAAGAGAAAACTGTAAAAAAAAAAAAAAAGTCCCTCCTCAATTACCATAACAGATATTAATAGCCAAATTCCAGAACCCCCAGATCAAGGAGAAAATATCACAAGCCGTCAGAAAGAAACAATTCAAATGTGGTGGAGCCACATTCAGGATAACAAGATTTGGTGGGTACTGCATTAAAGGATTCTGCATTAAAGAATTCTGAAGAGCAAAGAAGGTAGAATTACAATCATGAATCCCCTACCCAGCAAAATTAAGTATAATCCTTCAGGGAGAAAATGGATATTTAATGAAACAGAGGATTTTTAAGGATTCCTAATGAAAAGACCAGAGCTAAATAGAAAATTTGACTTTCAAATACAAGGCTCAAGCCTAAGATGGTAACAGGAAAGAGAAGTTATAAGGGACTCAGTAAGGTTAAACTGTTTTTATTCCTACATGGGAAGATGATACTTGTAACTCCTAAAACCTTAGTTATAAAGATTGTACATAGACGGAGGGTATGGTATAAGTTAAATTGACTATGATAAGATGATATCCAAAACAATTTTAACAAGGGGACGAGAAAAAGGAATGCACTGAAAGAAGGGGAAAGGGACAAGCAGAATGTGATAAATCATCTTGCATAAAAGAGGCACAAAAGAGATTTTACAGTGGATGAAAAAATGGGGGGAGGATAGCGGGCAATGCTTGAACCTTACACTCATCTGAATTGTATCAAAGAGGAAATAATATATACACTCAGATGGGTATAGAAATCTATCATACTCTATTGGGAAGCAGGAGGAGGGAGGGACAAGAGAAGGCTTGAGGGAGGATTGAGGGAGACTTCAGAGGTAAAACACATTTGAGGAGGGATTGGGTGAAAGACAGAAGGATAAGGCTGAAGGAAAATACACAATAATCATAACTGAATATGAATGGGATGAACTCTCCCATAAAACAGGAACACATAGCAGGATGGATTAAAAACAAGAATCCAATAATATATTGTTTACAAGAAATACACAAAGCAGAGAGACACACAGAGTAAAGGCAAGGGGCTGGTGCAGAATCTATTATACTTCAGCTAACATAAAAAAATAAGGCAGGGGTAGCAATTATGATCTCAGACAAAGCAAAAGCAAAAATGGATCTAATTAAAGGAGATAAGTGGAGGGAAACTAGATTTTGCTAAGGGGTACCATAGACAATGAATTAATATCAATATTAAATTCATGCACCAAATTGCATAGCACCCAAATTCTTAACACAAAAGTTAGATGAGTTAAAGGAGGGAACTATACTAGTGGGGATCTCAACTTTCCCTTTTCATAACTAGATAAATCTAACTACTTCCTCCCCTCAGTCTGCCCTCCTTTCTGTAAGTCTCCTCCCTTTTTCTACTCCCCCTCTCCTCCTACTTCCCTACAGGGTAAGACAGATTTCTATGCCCAATTAAGTATGTATGCTGTTCATTCTTTGGGCCAATTCATATGAGAGTGAGGCTGAAATGCTGTCTACCTTTCCATCTTGTCCTCCACAGTAACGGGTCTTTGGTGTCCCTTCATGTGAGATCTTTTACCCCATACTACCCTTCCTTTTCTCTTCCAGTGCAATCCTTTCTCACCCCTTAATTTTCTTAAAATATCCCATCAAAATCAACTTACACTTGCACCCTCTGTGTATGTATATTCCTCCTAACTTCTCTAATAGTTATACAGTTCTTAAGAGTTACAAGCATCATCTTTCCATGTAGGGAGGTAAATAGTTTAACCTTATTGTATCCCATGTTTTCTCTTTTTTATTTACCTTTTCATGCTTCTCTTGTGTCTTGTAATCGAAAATCAAAATTTTTGTTCAGCTCTGGTATTTATGTGAGGATACTTGAAAGTCCTCTATTTCATTGAATGTCCATTTTTCCCCCTAGAGGTTTAGGTTCAGTTTCTCCAGGGAAGTGATTCTTGGTTGTAATCCTAGCCTCCTTTGCCTTATCATAGCCCAAGCCTTCTGGTCATGTAATGTAGAAGCTGTTAAATCGTGTGTTAAAGGATCAGAGGGCTCAGAATATAATATTCTGGAAGGCAAAGGAGGTTCTGTTTTGATCTTCCCTATCATCATTGTAGCTTTCTGTGGTCACATTCTTTTTTTGTTTATTTGTTTTTAGCTCATCTTTCCAGCATATTTTGTCTTTTAAAGTTGAGCTTTGTTCCTGGGGTTAAGGGTGTACTATACCAGGTTTCTTACACTGGGGTGCCTTGGCTGCTCTCCTGCTGCTGTTCGGGAGGCTTGAGGCCTTACAGCTGGCCCACTGTGTCACTGACCTCTTCTGGGGCTCAGGGCCTCCCACTGATTTGCTGGGGTGTGGCCTGCTGCTGGCTTGCCAAGACATTGCCTGCATCGAACTGTGTTCCCCATTTGACCTGAGTGGTACGGGCCTTTCCTATTGACCTTCTAAGCTGTCATGTTTAGAAACTTGTTTCACTCATTTTTTCATTGGTTCTGCCACCCAGAATTTTTTTTGATGCACTATTCTATAATTTGGAGGTGAATTTGGGAGAGTTCATGTGAGTTCCTCCACTATTTTGTCTCTGCCCAGAACTAAATAAATCTAACAAAAAATAGAGAAGAAAGAAGATAACAGGATATAGACAAAGAAACAGAATTTTATAAAAGTTAAATATGATAGACATCTGGAGAAAATTGAATTGGAATAGAAAGGATTATAACTTTCTCCCATTGTTATATGACAGCTACACAAAAATTGACCATGCATTAGAGCATATAAACCTCACAACCAAATGCAGAAAAACAGAAATATCAAATGCTTTTTGTTAGATCATAATTCAATAAAAAATTACATTCACTAAAGGGCTATAGAAATAGCGAGCAAAAATTAATTAGAAACTAAATAGTCTAATCCTAAAGAATAAGTGGGTCAAAAAACAAATCATAGAAAAAATTCCATTAGGGAATGACAACAATGAGACAACATATCAAAATGTATAAGATGCAGCTAAAGTGGTTCTTAGGAGAAAATTCGAATCTCTAAATGCTTACATCAATAAAACAGACAAAGAGGGGGCAGAGTGAAGATGGCGGAATGAAAACAGGGACTTGCTTGAGCTCTCCCCCAAATCTCTCCCAACACCTCTAAAAACGACTCTAAACAAATTCTAGAGCTACAGACCTCATGAAATGACAGAGTGAAACAGGTCTCCAGCCCAAGACAGCCTGAATGGTCACTGGGAAGAGCCTGTTGCACCGTGCCGGGAGCGGAGCACAGCCCTGTATGGGCCGTACCAGGACAGACTAGACTGGAACAGACCAGATAGAGCAGGCCTTAGGGCCCTGAATTACTGATCTGTGGCTGATTATAGACTTCTCAACTCACAACCACCAAAGACAACTTAGTAGGTCAGTGCGAAAACTCTGTTGGACCTGGGTGAAAGAAGGGTGCAGTCCGACTGCAGCCCTGGGGAGGCGGAGATGGCTGCAGCAGTGGCAGAGGTGGCTGCAGCAGCGGTGGCAACAGCAGCAGTGGTAGTAGCAGCAGCAGAAGTGGCAGCAGCAGTGGCAGCTGCTTCTGGAGCTCTAGGCCCACAGATGGTGGGGGGAATGAAGTGGCTGATCAGGGCAGGAGTGCAAGGATCTCTTTGCTGGCACTGAGGCAAGATTCTCTTGCTTTGCCCTGCTTGGCTCTGAGTCACAGTCCAGATTGGCAGTCCTTGGGGGAAGAGGAGCACTGGTGTGGGAGAGCCTGTGGTGGCTATGGAGAGGGAGTCCTCCTGGTAGTTACATGGCAGAAAGGAGTGCTTGCACTCACACACCAAAGCACAAGCCAGGAGAAGAGTATCATACCACCTCAGAAGAGAAGTAGCTCTGAAAACAGCAGTGCAAAACCCCTGAAGCTTGGTACAGAGCACTCTCCACTCTGGAAGCAGGCATACCCTGACAAAGAGCTCAAAAGTCAAGTAATTGGCTGGGGAAATGAGCAGACAGCATAAAAGGACTCAGACTATAGAATCTTACTTTGGTGACAAAGAAGATCAAAACATACAGCCAGAAGAAGTCAGCAATGGCAAAGATCCTACATCAAAAGCCTCCAAGAAAATATGAATTAAATTTAAAAAATAAAAAAATAATTTTTAAAAAAAATATGAATTGGTCTCAGGCCATTGAAGAGCTCAAAAAGGATTTGGAAAATCAAATAAGAGGAAAAATTGGGAAGAGAAATGAGTGATGCAAGAAAATCATGAAAAACAAGTTAACAGCTTCCTAAAGGAGACCCAAAAAAATGCTGAAGAAAATAACACCTTAAAAATAGACTAACCCAAATGGCAAAAGAGCTCCAAAAAAAAAATGAGAATACCTTAAAAAACAGAATTAGCCAAATGGAAAAGGAGATCCAAAAGATCACTGAAGAAAATAATGCCTTAAAAATTAGAATGGAGCAAGTGGAAGCTAGTGACTTTATGAGAAATCAAGAAATTATAAAACAGAACCAAAAGAATAAAAAAATGGAAGACGATGTGAAATATCTCATTAGAAAAACCACTGACTTGGAGAATAGATCCAGTAGAGATAATTTAAAAATTATTGGACTACATGAAAGCCATGATCAAAAAAAGAGCCTAGACATCATCTTTCGAGAAGTTATCAAGAAAAACTGCCCTGATATTCTAGAACCAGAGGGTATAATAGGAATTGAAAGAATCCACTGATCACCTCTTGCAAAAGATCCCAAAAACTCCTAGGAATCTTGTAGCCAAATTCCAGAGTTCCCAGGTAAAGGAAAAATATTGCAAGCAGTCAGGAAAAAAAAAATTGAGTACTGTGGAAACACAATCAGGATAACAAAAGATCTAGCAGCTTCTACATTAAGGGAGTGAAGGGCTTTGAATATGGTATTTCAGAGGTCAAAGGAGCTAAGATTAAAACCAAGAATCACCTACCCATCAAAACTGAGTATAATACTTCAGGGCAAAATATGGATTTTCAATGAAATAGAAGATTTTCAAGCATTCTCGATGTAAAGACCAGAGCTGAATGGAAAATTTGACTTTCAAATACAAGATTCAAGAGAAGCATGAAAAGGTAAACAGGAAAGAGAAATCATAAGGGACTTACTATTCCTACATAGTAACTCATGAGACCTTTTTCAGTATTACAGTAGTTGGAGAGAATATACATATATATAGACAGAGGGCACAGGGTGAACTGAACATGAAGGGATAATATCTAAAAAAAATTAAGGGGTGAGAGAGGAATATATTGGGAGGAGAAAGGGAGAGATAGAATGGGATAAATTATCTCACATAAAAGTGGCAAGAAAAAGCTGTTATAATGAAAGGGAAGAGGGGGTAGGTGAAAGAGAATGAGTGAACCTTGCTCTCATCAGATTTGGCTTAAGGAGGGAATAACATACACACACAACTGGGTATCTTACCCTACAGGAAAGTAGGGGGGAAGGGGATAAGAAGGAGGGGGATGATAAAAGGGAGGAGAGATTGGGGGAAGAGATAGTCAAAAGCAAACAGTTTTCAAAAGGGACAGGGTCAAAGGAGAAAATTGAATAAAGGGGGACAGGATAGGATGGAGGGAAATATAGTCTTTCACAACATGACTACTATGGAAATATTTTGCATGACAACACATGTACAACCTATATTGAATTGCTTGCCTTCTCAAGGAGGGTGGGTGGGGAGTGAAGAAGGGAGAGAATTTGGAATTCAAAGTTTTAAAAACAAATGTTAAAAAATTGTTTTTACATGCAACTGGGAAATAAGATATACAGGCAATGGGGTGTAGAAATTTATTTTGCCCTACAAGAAAGTAAGGGGAAAGGAGATAATGGTCAGGGAGTAGGGTGATAGAAGGTAGGGTAGACTGGGGAAAGTGGCAATCAGAATACATGCCATCTTGTTAGGGGGGAGGGTAGAGATGGGGAGAAAATTTGTAACTCGAAATCTTGTGGAAATGAATGTTGAAAACTAGAAATAAATTTTAAGAAAATAAAAAAAAAACAGAAAAAGAGCAGATCATTTAGGCATGTAACTAAAAAAAAAGTTAAAAATCATCAATTAAACATAAATTTGGAAATACTGAAAATCAAAGGATAGTGTAACAAAGTTAAAAGAAAACCATAGCAAAACTTGGAACTAGTTATATTAAAAATAAATAAAACAGGTAAACCATTGGTTTAGTTTTTAAAAAGAAGAAAACTAAATTGCTGGTATAAAAAATTAATAAGTATGAATTCACCACCAATGAAGATGAAATTAAAGCAATTACTAAGAACTATTTTTCCCAATTGTTTGCCAACAGAGCTAATAATTTAATTGAAATGGATGAATATTTACCAAAAAAATGACCAGATTAACAGAAGAGGAAATAGAATACTTAATATTCAACCTATCTTTAAAAAAATTGAATAAGCCATCAATGATCTCCCTAAGAAAAAATCCCGGGGACCAGATGGATTCACAAGTGAATTCCACCAAATATTTAAAGAACAATTAACTCCAATGCTATATGAAATATTGGGAAAAATAAGCAAAGGAGTCTCACCAAATTTCTTCTATGATACAAATATGGTGCTGATACCTAACCCAGAAAGAGCAAAACTATAGTCCAATTTCCTTAATGAATGTTAATGCCAATATTTAATTTTTTAAAATTCTTTTTTAGTTTAAAAAAAACCTTTTTTCCCCCCTCATATACTCAATGGCACTTCAAAATCTTATCTTGCTGGATTTAACACAAATACTCTTAAGTCAATCAATAGTTCAACACACTTTAATCCCTGATGAAAGGTGGTCTATTTCTGCTACTTAGATCTATACTGTGGGGAAAAAAAGAAAATTCTTTTGGATTATAAAATGTTAGTTAAGTGATATATAATTGGGGGGGGTTAGGTTGTTAGAGGGTTTTTTTTTTAGTTTTCTTTTCAATCTATTTTTTATGTTAGCAGAGTATGTCATTATTTCACTAAAGTTCACACATATTTACCACTTGAACACTTGAATAATGAGTTATAATAAGTGTTTTAATTTTTATCAAGTTTGTTTTCTTTAGTAACCAGACTGAGGAATCATGTTTTTTAGGAGCTCTGTCATCTGTTTCTGTAGTGAGTTCATGAAACACAATCTTTCTAGTAGTAGGGTGTGTAGTGGGAGCAGTGCCCACTGCCCCTAGTGTGATGGCCCTACAAGTGCTGGTAGTGTGCATTGTGCATACGCTGGGACAGCCCAGATCAAGCCACGTGCTGAGACGGGTAAGCCTGGTAATGGTGCATGTCAAAGTACTGAGGAGCCAGCTGAAAGGAATGCTGCATGAGGACATTGTCTTGCCTATGCTGAGGCACAAAAAGGGAACGAGAGGATGCCAATGTTTTAAATAAAATACTAGCAAGGAGATTACAATAATATATCACAAAGGATGCAGAACTGGTTCAATATTAGGAAAATTATCAACATAATTATCTCAACAGATGCAGAATAAGCTTTTGACAAAATATAAAATCCATTCCTTTAAAAAATACTGGAAAACAAAGGAATAAATGTAGCTTTCCATAAAATAATAAATAGTATCTATCTAAAATAATTAACAAGTATTGTCTATAATGGGGATAAGCTAGAAAGCCTTCCCAAGAAGATAAAGAGTGAAGCAAACATGCCCATTATCAACACTATTATTCAATATTGTGCTAGAAATGTTAGCTATAGCTATAAAAGAAGAAAAAGAAATTGAAGGAATTAGAGTGAGCAATGAAGAAACCAAACTATCACTCTTTATAAATATGTTGGTATACTTGGAGAATCCTAGAGAATCAACTAAGAAACTAGTTGAAATAATTAATAACCTCAGAAAAGTTGCAGACTATAAGACAAACACACAAATCATTAGCATTTCTATGTATTACCAGCAAAGTCCAGCAGCAAGAGACAGAAAGGGAAATTCCATTTAAAATAGCTGTAGGCAATATAAAATGCTTGGGAGTCTACCTCCCAAGACAAACTCAAGAACTATATGAACACAACTGCAAAACGCTTCACATAATGTCAGATCTAAATGATAAGAAAAATATTAATTGTTCAGGCATAGGCTGAGCCAACATAATAAAAATGACACATACCTAAATTTATTCAGCACCATCCCAATCAAGCTACCAAAAAATTGTTTTATAGAGCTAGAAAAAAATAAAACTTATCTGGAAGAAAAGGTCAAGAATCAATGAAAAAAAAATGAAGGAAGGTAGGCTAGCCATACCAGAAATCAAACTGTATTATTATGGTAATTATAAAAATGGTAATAATCAAAATAACTTGGTGCTGGTTAAGAAATATAATGGTGAATCAATGGAATAGATTTGATACACAATACACAGTAGTAAAGGACCATAGTTATCTAGTGTTTGATAAACCCAAAGATCCAAGCTTTGAAGACAAGATCTGTTTGACAAAAAACCACTAGGAAAACTGGAAAGCAATTTGGCCAAAACTTGAACCAATATCTCACACCACATGCCAAGACAAGGCAAAATGGGCACATGATTGAAAGATAATGAGTTGTTCTATAGGCAAAATTAGGGGAACATATCTGTCAGATATATGTATAACGGAAGAATTTATGACCAAACTAGAGATAGAGAGCATTACTGGATGTAAAATTGGTAATTTTAATTACCTCAAATTTAAAAGGTTTTGCACCAACAAAACCAATGCAGCCAAGAGTAGAAGGAAAATAGAAACTGTGAGGAAAACTTGGGGGCAAGTTTCTCTGATAAAGGCTTCATTTCTCAAATATATAGAGAACTAAGCCAAATTTATAAAAACATGATCCATACTACACTTGATAAATGGTCAAAGGATATGAACAGGTATTTTTCAGAAGACATCAAAGCTACTTATAATAAAATATTCCAAATAGCTATTGATTAGAAAAATACAAATAACTGAGATACCACCTCAAACCTATCAGATTGATTAACATGACAGAAAAGGAAAAAGACCAATGTTGGAGTCAATGTGGGAAAATTGAAACACTGATGCATTATTGGTAGAGTTCAGAACTGATTCGATTATTCTGGAGAGCAATATGAAACTATGCCTAAAAGGCTATAAAACCACATGTCCTCTGACCCAACAATATCTCTACTAGATCTGTATCTCAAAGAGATTTTTAAAAAAAAGAAAGAGGCTTATGTGTACAAAAATAAGCAGCTCTTCTTGTGGTATAGAAGACCTGGAAATTGAGGGCATGGCTGAACAAGTTTTGGTATATGTTTATGATATAATACTATTGTGGTATATGAAGTGACAAGCAGGCTGATTTCAGAAAAACCTGGGAAGACTTACATGAACTGGTTCAAAGTGAGGTGAACAGAACCAAGAGAACACTGTATACAATAACAGCAATATTGTGTGATGATCAACTGTGTATGATGATCAACAATTCTCAGCAATACAATGATCTAAGACAATTCTGAAGAAATCATGATAAAAAAAATGGTATCCACTTCCAGAAGAACTGATGGAATCTGAATGCAGATCATGGCATACTTTTAAAAAACTTTCTCTATTTTTCTTTACTTTTTTTTCTTGGTCTGTTTTCCTTCACAACATACCTAACATGGAAATATGTTTTACATGACTGCACATGTATAACCTATATCAAAGTGTTTGCTTTCTCAATAAGGGCTGGTAGGGAAGGGAGGTAGATAATTTGGAACTCAAAATTTTTAAAAATGAATGTTAAAATATTTAAAGCTAAAAAATGGATACTATAGAATAAGGTCAAAAAGTATGAACGGGCACTTTTTAGAGGAAGAAATACAAATCATAAACAATCATATAAATCAGGGCTGTCCAACCTTAGGTTTCTATTGAAGCAATAGACAATATATTTTGATTTGCCATTTTAGTGAGAACTCTGCAGTAGCTTGGCTTCTTTTATTAAAGCATTTATGTAAATTTCTATGCTCACAGGCAGGCCGCATAAATTGCATTGCAGGCCGCATTTTGGACAGGTCTGAAATAAATAATCGTATAAACAATCATTTAAAAATGTATTCTGCATCTGTTGGTTGATTGTTGTCCTTTGTTCTTGAAAAGGACCAAAATGACATTACTATGTTGGGGTCAAGGTATAGTGTGTCCTACTATGACTGATCAGATTAAGCTCAGAAGGCTGTCTCGTAGGTTGGGCACAAATTGTCTACATATGGGATGGCGATGTGTCTAAACTTGCGCATCTCACATTTCTTTTGAGCTAGTGCAATTCTGCTTTGCTCAAAGAGCATAGCATCTTCTTTGGGCACACCACGTTGGGCAGTCCTGTGCCAGTGTCTCCCATGTCTCACAATCACTTCCGAGTTCTTCAGAGAGAACTTGAGAGTGTCCTTGTGTCTCTTCTAACCTCCATATGAGTGCTTGCCTGGTGTGAGTTCTTTAGCTTATTATGGCATAGATTTCTACAAACCAGAGAAAATATTTCCTTTCTTTGCTTATCTTTATCTCTGTAACCCCAACTGAGAAAGGTTGAATCAATTGTCAGATACACACATATCTTCATTAGTTTTCTGTACATTACATGAGAGTAGTCCTGGCATTCTAGGATTGCCTTCTAACTGCCTCTCACGAGCATTGTAACTACCAGATCAAGATGTTACAAATGTTTGCATTCTGGCAGCACAGATAGTAGGCTCTTTAAAAACCATAAGTATTAGGCATTTTAACTACAAGCCAATTTTTTTTAACATCATGGACTACCTCTAAATGTTCCATGAGAACCCTTATATGGCCTCTCATTTGCAATGTTAAAGCCACTTCCTGATTTTAACTTATATTCTAATGTTACTATTCTATCTGGATATCTCTGAATTGGTTTACTAACTGGGTGAATCATTCAGTAGAGTTTCTGTGGGAGTCTAGTCTGTGTGCCAGTGGTAGAAAAAAGAAAGTTATGTTTGAAAAGATTTTTTTCTCTCACATCGGTTGTTTTAGAAAGTTTTGAAAAAATGAAGGCGACATATGCAATTGGATTTAATGCACTACATCATTAGCCAATAGAAAAACAAGTCTTTTATATGGTAGCTAGAAATTAATTTTGTTGGTTTGTGGGTTAAGAAAAAAAATGAATTTCCATCTCTCATCAAGAGAGCTTGTAAAATTCTCTCACCATTATTCCCTTCATAAATTTGTATTTTCACTGTATTCTTCATAAATCAAAATACAGCTGATGGCATGGTAAATAAAGCACTGGACATGCAGTTAAGACCTGACTTTAAATAATACTCCAGACACTAACTAGCATCACGACCCTGGGCAAGTCACTTAACCTCTACTTACCTGTTTCCTCAATTGCAAAATGTGGATAATCATGACACCTGCCTCAGCATTGTGGTGACGAAGAAATGAGAAAACATCTCTAAAGTACTTAGCCTACCACTTGACACATAGCAGGCATTATGTAAATGCTTGTTATTACTGTCATTGTTTTGTTGTTATTATTAAATCAACTTGATGCAGAACCAAATTGAAGACTTAGTTTGTTGGCTGTTGAAACAAATACTGTAAACTTTTGTTCAAAGAAAAATGTCCAACTTTGAAATGAATTTCATATTTTAAATTATGTTCCACATATTCCAAGTTGTAACTTAATTAACTAAAAAATTGTTATTCAGTCAACAAAATCTGTGAAATAAAAAAGTGGATTTGAAATCTTTCAAGTAATAGTAAATATGAATTATTACTGGATTTTAAAAATTCTTACAAACAGCTCTACTTTGAATTTTCAGTTATAGTTAAGATCTTTTCATAATTAAAGGTAGAATTAAATTTTGTATTTTATAGTTATACAGTTTAATGAAAGTATAGATTTGGAGCCTTAAGGTCATGATAGACACTTAATGCATATATTAGGAATATTTAATATTAATTAAAAACAGCAGATCAAATGATCAGGGGTCTTCACAACACCCTTCTTCTTGTTGTTGAAAAGAGTTCTAAGGACGAAAAATTTCGGAAACCACTGATTTGGAGCCATAGTTGTTCATTGCACCGATCAGTGTTATTACAATATTATCTATTCTCCTGGTTTGGCTCATTTCTCTCTACTTCAGTTAAGACTACTCTTCCCAGGTTTCTCTGAAATTGTACCTTTCATCATTTCTTCTAGCACAGTAATATTCCGTCATATTTTTTAGACCATCATTTGTTCATTTTCCTAATGTGGGCACCATCTTTGTCTCTAGTTCTCTTCAGCAACAAAAAACAACAGCCATACTTTTGTGTTGCATGTATGGGTCTTTTTCCTCATTGGTCTCTTTAGTTTATAGTCCTACTAATAGTTTATCACTAGGATATATGGTTGAACGCCTTTGAGAGTAGAGTTCCAAATTGTATTACTACGTGACATCCCTTCATTTTAATGTTCTGTGAATCTTTATTTCAAGGATGTTTCTTACACAAAACAGGTTGTCAGGTTCTGCTTTCTAATGCATTCTGCTACCCTCCTTTTTTAATAGGTGATATCATCCCATTAGCATTTATTTTTTATAATTATCTCCATCATATCCTCTAATAATCCTTCTTCTTTGCACCTCCTGTATCACTAGAAAGAAGACACAGGTGAATGAATGAGATCAACATTAGCATCCTATTATTGAAATGGCATGATTCTCACTCCTAAACTTACCTTGTCTTCCATCCATCTTAGTCCCAGATGACTGGTTGTAACATTATCTTAACAGTTTTTTATGTTTGAACTTTCTCTATTTAGTAGTCAGAATTAGGGTTGGTGGAATTGTGAAATGGTTCAACTATTCTGAAAGACAATTTGGAACAATGTCCAAAGGGCAAGAAAACTGTACATACCCTTTGAACACACACTACTGCTACTAGGTCAGTATCCCAAAGATATCAAAGAAAAAGGAAATGCACCCATATGCACAAAAATATTTATAGTGGCTCTTTCTGTGGTTGCAAGAAAAAAAAAACCAGAAATTGAGGAAATGTCCAACAATTAGGGAATTGCTGAACAAGTTATGTCATGATTGTGGAATGCTATTGTGCTGTAAGAGAAGAGTATGGTTTCAGAAAACCCAGAGATAACATATGAACCGACGTGATGTGAAGTGAAGTGGGCAGAACCAGAACACTGTATGCAGTAATGGCAATACTGTAATGAACTGCTAATTAATTTATGGAATTATGAAATGGGAGTGGGAATTCCTGGTTCTTTGGGTACTCCCAGGAAAGATCACACTGACACTGGGGAATAATGCTTCAATTACACTTTAATAAGGCACAAAGGGTAGAGGCGGTACAGAGGCAGACGGCATGGAAATGCAGATGGGACAGCAGAAGATTCAGGAAAGTCACAGAGAAATTGTAGAGTGGAGAGTATCAAATATTATGTCAAAATGACCAACAAAATTAATTTTTATCCAAAAATATGTAACGGGCACCAATGTATACTGAGTTATTGCTGATGAGTGCTGAGAGGATACGAGGTTTTCAGAAGTACTGACAACTATGAATGACACATGAAAATATATTCCCAAGCGCCAATAGTAAGCAAGTCATATTAAAATCATTTTGTAATTTCCTATCATGCCCTTAAGGTTGGTGAAAATGACAAAAAGGGAACCATTAATATTTGATTGTTTTTAATTTTGAAATTCACAAACAGGAAATAAAAGCACCTTATATACATTCTAAAACAAACAAAAAAAGAGGATTACACATGAAACAAGTTCTAAAATAGAGAGCTGGATTTTCTTGAGTAATTAAAAAATTCAACCTGACACTTTGAAAACTATCCTCATTCCTTCTGGACTTCCTACTAATCTACTGTATGTTTGGTGTGAAGGCTGCCGAGCTCTCTTCAGGGCTGCTCATCCACCTTTGGTGTCCAAGAAGCTGTTAGCAGTGGCCAGACAAAGGTAAATCCATTTTTGGCAGACAGGCTAAAGTAGGTTGAGGGGAACTGACTGGCCTCAAACCCATCGGCAAGTTAGGGGAATGTCTACCTCAAACATGTGAAGACTCCCCAGCACAGACCGAGTGGATGAGAACAATTTGCTCCAAAGGTCAGTTAAGAGGCTAAAACAGGTGTTGTGGAGTGATTAGAGCTTGATTAGACATAGAAGATTCTAAGATCATCCACCCCCTCCCAGATGGCTGCCACTAGTCCTGACTTTTGTCTTGCCACTAGACTTTGATCGGACTCTGAAAGAGCAGGGCTGACCTTGTGCAACTCTGACTCACTTAAATCTAATTCACATACAAGTAGTCACCCTGTGATATTATTGGTCTTCTTCAAAAGTGAAGGATGAACAACAATTTAAAAAATCCATAAATTTCCTTTCCTTTTTTTTTAAGTGGGGGAAGGGTAATCATCTCCATCACTGTCATCCTCTCCTACCCAAAATCAGAAAAAAAAAAACAGGAAAGCAATCATAATAAATTCCTATGTGCCAAAATATACTTTAATCTACATCTTATGTTGATCACCTCTCATTCAGGAGGCAGGTAGTGCAGATCTTGATAAATCCTTTGCAGTGGTTGGTTATTACCATAATCTAAGATGTGTTATCTTTCAAACTGATTGGCCTTTATAAAGCTGTTGTTATCAATTAGTCCCTAGATTCTACTTGCTGCACATTGCATTAGCTCATATAACTCCAGGTTTCACTGACATTGCCTATGTTTCACAGCATATTTGTGTTCCATTCCATTCACACACCAAAATTTATTCAGTCATTGCCCTGTGGTAGGGCATCATACCTTAGCTTCCAGTTCTTTGCTACAACAAAGGGAGTTGTTAAATTTTTGTACACTTGAGTCCTCCTCTTTAGGAGAAAATGCCATCTAGTGGTATCATTGACTCAAAGGGTATGTACAATTTAGTGACTTTTTTTTAGCTTCACCAGCAGTAAATTAACTCATCTGCCCATTTTCTCAGCCTTTCCAACAGGTTTTCTTATCATCTTTGCCAATTGCATGGGTGTGAGGTGGAACTTGAAGGTTGATTTCATTGTACTTATCTAATTGTGATTTAGAACTTCTTTATTCTTTAAATTTTATTTTAAAATTAACAAATATTTGCTGTCCCTCAAACCTGACCTCCCTTAGGTGAAAAAAAATACAAAATTTTTGTACCAAGTATTTAATCAATAAAAATAAGTCCCCAACATTTGATTCTCATTTTCTTATCAGTGTTATCAAACTTGGCATTATTCTATAATGTCCATTCTTTATATACCTAAATATAATCTGTGTCTGTCTTTTATATACTATGGACATAGAGCCTTTATTAAGGAGACTTTCTGCAAAGGTTTTTCCCATTTGGTAACTCCATTTACATTTTTGATTCATTGGTGTTTTTTTTTAATGTGATGAAAATTGTCCATTTTATTTTCTGTGATCCTGTCCCTTGTTAGGTGGTGAACTCATCCCCTATCCAAAACTAAAATGTATATCTTCGTGGTTCTTCCATTATGTATGAGGGGACCTTTTATATCTGAGTCATGTATCCTTTGGAGCTAATCTTGGTATAGTATGAGATGTTGGTCTATATCTAGTTTCTGCCAGATTGCTTTCCAATTTTTCTAGCATTTTGCAGAGATTAGTAAATTCTTGTGCCATAGTTGGGGTTTTTTTACTTACTGAACCCAGGGTTGTCATATTCAATTTTTTTTAGTATATTATGTACCTTAGTCAATTTCTCAAACTTATTTTTAAGTTGTTCCCTAGAAAGAGGGCTAGAGAGCATTTGAGGCAGAATTTGAATCCATTTTCCTGATTTTAAAACCCAGTGCCTTTTCTGTTACCGTATATGCTTTCCTCTACCCTGTTCTGAATATGAATTTGAATGTAAAGTGACTAAACTGTCCACTGTAGTATACTAACTCCACTATGAGACTTATGGCCCATGAAATAAATAACAATAACTAGCTTTTCCCTTGTAATTTAATACTTGCAAAGCTTTTTTACAACTACTATCTCATTCATATCAACCCTAGGAGGTAGTTGCTATTATCCCCATTCTATACATAGAGAAAATCAGACAGGAATAGGTAAGTGACTTGGCCAAGGTCACATAACTAGTAAGTATTAGAGATTGAATTTGAACTTATGTCTTGTGGCTCCAGGCATAGCAAACTATCCACTGTGCCACCTTGTTCATTAAAGAAATCATTATAGAAATAAATGTCCAAAAACTTAAAAAAGTATTTATACCATGACACTCAGTGTTACCAAAAAAAAAGGAAACAAAGTGAGTATAAATCAATTAGTAAACAGCTAAAGAAATTATGGCATATGGATGCTATGGAGTATCATTAAAGAATAATGACAAACATGCAGATTTCAGAGAAAAATTCATTATATTTACATGACTTTTTCAACAGTATGAAATACGGAATATATAGCAAAGTCTAAACTGCAGCAAGAGGCCTTCCCTCACTACTTGGACCCGTAAGTTTTATCTCCCCCATGATTTTTCCAATATATAATCAGATATGAGCCCCACATAAAGACCCTGACATGCAGAAAAGGTATTGCTTTTATAAGCTTTCCCATATGAATATTCTGATGTCAAGTCATCTACCTCTTCCAGAGAAAATCATGTCTCCATTGAGGAAATTCATAAGGCTTTTCTCCACTATGAATTCTCTGATGTAAAGTAAGAGATGATCTCTGATTGAAGTCCTTCCGCCATTGAGTCCACATAGGGCATCCCTCCAGAATGAATTTTCTGATGTTCAACGAGCTCTATACTCCCTTTGAAAGCCTTTCCTTATTCATTACAGTGATAAAATTTCTATCTAAAAGGAGTTCTCTGATGGGAAATAAGGGATGACTGTTACTTGAAGGCTTCTACATACTGATCATACTCTTAAGATTTCTCTCCAGTGTGGATTTTCTGATGCTGAGCAAGAGAGGCCCTCAATCTGAAAATCTTTTTCTCCAGGGTGACTTCTCTGATATACAGTAAGACCGGAGTTGTCAGAAAACCTCTACGCTTCGATTACATTCTTAAGGTTTTTCTCTAGTGTGGATTATCAGATGGTTAGCAAATCAGACCCTATCTAGGTAGGCCATTCCATATTGATTACAATCTTAGATTTTCTCTCCCGTGTGGATTCTCTGATGAAGATAAAGACTAGAGCTCTGTCTAAAAGTCTTTCCACATTGAGTACATTTATAAGGCTTTTCTCCAGTGTGGATTCTCTGATGTTCATTAATACTGGATCTTGTTCTGAACGTCTTTACACATTGATTACATTCATAAGGTTTCTCTCCGGTGTGGATTCTTTGATGTGTCAAAAGATGGGCCTTCTGAGTGAAAGCCTTTCCACACTGATTACATTCATATGGTTTCTCTCCAGTGTGGATTCTTTGATGTACGGCAAGACTGGAGTTGTGTCGGAAAGCCTTTCCACACTGATTACATTTGTAAGGTTTCTCTCCAGTGTGAATTCTCAAATGGTTAGCAAGATGGGGTTTATCTGCTAAAGCCTTTCCACATTGATTACATTTATAAGGTTTCTCTCCAGTGTGGATTCTCTGATGGTTAGCAAGGGTGGACTTTTTGGTGAAAGTCTTTCCACACTGACTGCATTCATAAATTTTCTCTCCAGTGTGTATTCTCTGATGTACAATAAGATTGGAGTTTTCTCGAAAAGCTTTTCCGCACTGATTACATTTATAAGGTTTTTCACCGGTGTGGATTCTCTGATGTTTAAAAAGACTGGCATACTGTGTGAAAGTTTTTCCACATTGATTACATGTATAAGGTTTCTCTCCAGTGTGGATTCTCTGATGTATAGCAAGACTGCAGTTTTCTCGGAAAGCCTTTCCACATTTATTACATTTATAAGGTTTCTCTCCAGTGTGGATTCTCTGATGTTGAGTCAGTTTGGAATTCTGTGTAAATGCCTTTCCACATTGATTACATTTATAAGGTTTTGTTGTAGTGTGAATTTTATGACGGTCAATGAACTTTTTTGAGTTCTGGCTAAAGGCCTTCTCACCTTCATTGCATATATAAAGCATTTCTCTAGTATAACTTTTCTGATGTTTAATGAGGTTAAAAGTCATTTCCCGTTGAAAATCTTGATACATTTGCACTTGAGGAGGCTTCACGTAAGACTGAATAAGCCCAATCTTTTGTGTTAAGCCTTCACTATACCGAAAATAGTCATTCTCTAAAGTCATTTTCTTACACTGAATTGGGACTAAATGTTGTCTGAAACACTTCGCATTTTTATCATATTCACAGTTAGCATTTTGATTTTTCTCTACCTTGTTATCAGACTCACAAATTTCTCTCAAACTGAAATCACTCAGCAATCTGTGGTGATGAGATTCTTCCACAGAGACGTTCAGTTTTGAATTTTTCTCCTTCATGTCAAACCTGGTCTCTGCATCTGAAGGAAACAAACAAACATAGTGTGATAATGAAAAAGGTTGAAGAGACAGAATTTCTGGGTAATTTAATAATTTTATTAATAAGGCTAACATTATTAATAAAAGGATGGTCACTTAGCCATCTCTATTAAACCAAAGACCCCTAACAGTGGTGGGGTCATAGTTTATATGCTCTTCGAAGAGTTGTTCCTGAGAGAGTAGGAATATATGCATTGGCCAAAACTTAGAACTTCTTTTACTGTCTGTCAGATCAGATCTTGACCTGGATAAATCTTTTTTTTTTGGGAGGGGGGAAGGCAGGGCAATTGTGGTTAAGTGACTTGCCCAAGGTCACATGGCTAGTAAATGTGTTAAGTGGCTGAGGCTGAATTTGAACTCTGGTCCTCCTGACTCCAAAGTCAATGCTCTATTCACTGCACCACCTGGCTGCCCCATGGGTAAATCTTTTAAGAGACATTTCCCACACTGGTTGATTTCTTGATGAACAAATGTGAAAGGGGAAAAACCTTGGTCCTAATACAATAATTACTTATTAAATAGAGAAATATTCATTTCTCACAGTAATTACACACACACACACACACACACACACGCACACACCCCTCTTCCTCAAATTGGAAGAAAATAAATTGACTTATATTCTATCTCCCCAATCAAAAAGAAAAATTTTCAAACTTAATGGGCCAAGTCAGTCAATTGAAAATTATACTAGCTCGTACCTGCAAAATATTTTAATTTAAGAACTTCACAAACCATAATATTGGATTCTCACAACAAACCTGTGACACAAGCAAGGTGGGATTTTCATTACACTTTACAACTCCAATCATGAGCTCAGAATAACAAAGTCACATGACCAACATCCCTGAAGGTGAGACTCAAACCCTGAGACTGAATGTGCTTTCTCCAGCACTGAATGGCCTTTCTCTATTTCACTTTGATTCCTTCATTCACATGCTGTATGTTATTCTTTTTAATTTTTTATGCTCAGGTAAATTTTCTGCTTTTCTATACTGACTAGTTTTGCTGAACTATGACTTGGTCATCTTTTTTAAATATCCAATGCTGAGGTAAGAAATGGGTCTATGCCTTTCACCTGTCATATATTAATTTTCAGTGTTATGTTCAATTTTTCTTATGTACTATTAAGATCCACAGATATACCATCTGCTACATATGTACTAAAAATTGATATTATTTCATTATCTACCATATCTTTGAGCATAATAAAATTTCTCTGCTAATCCTTTTAACTGCCAATTCTATTTTTTTTTAAATTTACTGGAGGCATAAGATTGTTATCACACATGACTTTGTAAAGGATAGCTATTATTCATTTATTTTAAAAATTTTATCTTTGAATGTCCGTGTTCCCTAAAAATAAAGAAAAACCAGAGCCCTAGTAATAAATACAATAAAAAGAAATCTATTAATTTCCCATGTTCAAAAACATTATGTCTCATTCTGTTATCTTCAGACCATCATCCTTCTTTCAGGAAGCTGACAGAATGATTCACTATTGATACTCTAAGAGCACTTCCAATCAGTGGTTCATAATCACACTGGGAGTTCTAAGGGATTTGAGCCAAAAATTCTTTAATGGCACCCCCTAAGCAATAAATAATTACATGACTTTCTTACAAATATATTTTTTATTTTTGGACAATAAGGATGTACTTGTTGCCAATAAAATAGGTTTCTTTATGCAGTGATTCCAAATCATCAGACGTAGAGCAAATTTGTTCATGAAATGATTACATTAAACTTAAGACTCCTTCTGACTAAGTAAAACATATTTTGTCTCTCAACCTTTCATCAAATTGTTTTCAAACGGCCAAAAAGGTTTGACATTCATATGCAAATCAATTTCTAGTGGATGGTCACAGGTATGCAGATGCCCACATTTGCTTTCTGAATACCCTGCCCCAGAACAGTGCCCTTATTCCAGGGTTACCTTGTAATTGCATCCCATCCGGACTATAATCATTATATCAAAATATTACAAGCCTTTGTGTTACTGTACTGCAAAAGGCAGATTCTGTGAAAAACAAGCTCACTAGGCATGGACATTACAAGACATGCTGAAACCATCAGGGACTACCCACAACCATTCTGCAAACGACAACAAAACCACCTTATATTGCTTCTCACTGCAGTACTAAGGTTATTCTTTGATTTGAACTTCTCTTCTGCTAAGGTTACTATTCTTCTACTGGGCAGATTTTCAAAGGATCTGGTTAGCACCATAGGTCAGTCCTTCTGTAGAGTTTCTGTGAGGACATAGACAACGTACCACTGGTAGAAAAAAGAAACTTAGGTATGGAGATTTCTTTCCTGATAAATATTATTTTATATTGTGGTTATAAACCCAAATCCATATGGGATGGAGAGCTGGGCCTAGTCAGAAAAACTAGAGTTCAGATCCTACCTCAGATCCTTCACTTAGCTTCTTCTTGCTTGTTTCCTCACTTGTATGACACAGATAATCAGAAAGCCTGCCTCATGGCACCGGGGAGGGGGGGGGCGGGGAATCCAATGAGATAACATCTAAAGAACTCAACCCAATGCCAGGCACACAGGAGGAACTAGATCAGAGCTATTTATTCTATCATTTTTGTTACTGTTTTTGTTCTTCTTGTATCAACTAGATGCAGAACCACTTTGAAGATTAAGTTTGGTAGCTATAGAGTCAAATATTGAAAACCTTTCTTCAAAGGAAAAAAAATCCAATTTTGAAATGAATTTCATCTATTATATTACATTTAGCAACAAGTTATAACTTTTTTGACTAAAAAATCTATTCATATTCAATAAAATTTATGAAATAAAAAATTTAAATTGAAGCCTTACAGGTAAGCTGGAAGTCTTACTGTATTTTTAAAAGTAATTCTTGCAGAAAGCCCCACACAAAATTTTCATAATTATTTTATGAATATATTATAATATACATTTGTTTTCATGGTTTAAGTAGAATAAAATATTATTTTATATTTAACATTTACAATATTGTAACAAAAGTATGGCAAAAGTGGACCAGATCATTATTGTAGGAATTAAACCCATTAATGATTATGAATATGAGTAGTAGTTTAAATGCTGGGAAGCTGTAGAACACACAGGTTATTATTGTTGAAAGAACCTCAGAACAAAAGACTTTGGGAACCGCTGCTTAGGAGTCATAGTTGTTCACTGCAGTAATCAATGTAGCTACAGTATAAATTATTCTGTTGCTTCTATTCACTTATCTCTTTATCTGTTCAGACAACTCTTCCTTGGTTTCTCTGAAAATGTGCCTTTTACCATTTCTTAAAGTTCAGCAATCTTCTATTATATTCTTAGAACATTTATTCAGTCATTTCCTAGTACATGGATGCCATCTTTATTTCCATTTCTTTGTAACAAGAAAAAAATAGCAGCTATAATTTTGTGTTGTGTCTATGGGTCTTTCCCCTCTTTCTTTAATCCCTGTAATTGATAGTGGTTATCACCGGCTCAAAGAACATCCAGGTTTGTGAAACTGGGGACAGAGTTCCAAACTCCATCACAGAATGACATCCCTTCATTTTAATGCTGTGTGAATCTTTGTTTCAAGGATGTTTCTTAAACACAATGTTGTCTGGTTCAGCTTCCTAACACATTCTCTTAACCTCTTCCATTATTATGAGTGAATTCATGCCATGAACATTTAGTTGTGACAATTAATTGTTTTCTCTATCATATCCTGTTCTCCTCTTAGCCCCTGCCTCATTCCGTAGAAACAAAAAATAGATGGGTAAAGGGAATGGGATCAACATTAATCACCTACAATTGAAATGGCATGATCTTCACTCCTCATCACACCTTGTCATCAATCCATTCCAGTCTTAGGTGACTGGTTTTATCCTCATCTAAAACATTTTCCATCTAGAGGCAGCTGTGTGGCACAGTGGACAGAGCACTGGGCCTGGAGTCAAGGAGACTTGAGTTCAAATACACACTCAGACACTAACTAGCTGTGTGACACCAAACAACAGTCCCTGTCTGCCTCAGCTTCCTCAGGAATGAAATGAGGATGAGCAGCACCTATCTGCCGGGGCTGTCCTAAGGATCAAGTAAAATAATACCTGTTGATCACTCAGCACATAGTGGGTGCCATATAAATGTTACCTTTCACAATCACTTTTTTTATTTCTTCCCCAATTCCGCTATCCTTAAACTACTTTCCTTTCACCGTCTATACACTTATTTCCCTGTTGAATTTAATGTACTTCCACAGCAAAACGTCCTCCTTTGCCAAGATCAGCTAAGGCGAGGTTCACGATCTGCTGCTTCTTCTCTAACCGCCTCATTGTATGCTAGAATGTGAGCTCCTTGACAGCAGGGGCTGTTTCTTGCCTTTCCTTGTATCCCCAGAGCTTAGTACAAGGCCTAACACATAGTAGGTGCTTACTCAAGGTTTATTGATTTACTAGGTCCAGGGCTGACACCCGGACCCAGCCTTTCCCTCATTCCCTGCATTCTGGTTTCCTGCTTAGTCCTCACATACGGGCTCTGGTCTCAGCCCTATTTCTGTCTATTTCTTGCAAATTATCACCTACAAGGAGTTATCTGGTTCAAGCCCAGATGGGTCCTGTCCAGGTCAAATATGGGAGAGCACAGAGCTTCTAGTTCCAGCATGGTTTGGTACTATGGGCTGTCTGGGAGGCTCTACCTCAATCTCCCTAACCTTAAACAGGCACCTCAATGAATGCTGCCATGGTTTTTCTGAAAATGGAGACAAAGACTGGGCCATAGAGATCAGGAAAGGGCCTTAGGCTGATGACTTATGCAAGTCTCAGGCTAGGATAACTACTTCCAAGTAAGGCACTGGCCTTCAATGTAGCTACAGCATAAACTATTCTGTTGCTTCTATTTATCTCTTTATCTGTTCAGACAACTCCAGTTTCTCTGAAAATGCACCTTTTACCATTGCCAGGCAATCTTTTATTATATTCTTGGGACATCTAAGGATAAGCATTTTTAGGAATCTACTCACATGCAGCTGAATGGAGACAAAAGAAAATCATGTATAAGTTCCACTGGTTTCTCACCGTGGCAGGTAATCCTACATCGCTCCTATCTGACTTACTTTTTAATTTACCATAGCAGATTGTACTGTCCTTTGACCCCAACATAATGATGTCGTTTCGGTCCTTTTCAAGAACGAAGGACCACAACCCACCTAGAGATGGCAGCCTATAACTGGTGTCTACAACTCCTTTCTTTTCACTCTCTTGGAAACTGTGCAATCTGGTCTCCAACTTCCTTGCTCAACTAAACAGTTCTCTACAAAGTTACAAGTCATGTCCAAATGGCTAAATCCAATGGTATTCTCTAGATCCCCATACTTCTAAACTTTTCAACCACCTCCCACACTGTCAATCAACCCCTTTTCCTGGATCCTCTCTTCTCTCTAGATTTTAGACACAATACTCTCTCCTGGCTCTCCTCCTCCCATGTTTAAAAGTAAACTCCTTATACTTTGGCCAACTCTCCCAAGTTCTTATTTTTCTACTCCTATCCAGGGAACCACCTGCCAATCATCCAAGCTCATCACCTAGATGTCATCCATTCTTCATCATCTGTCACACACTCACAACCCCCATTTCAATCTTCTGGAAAGTCCTAGATTCTACTACTGGACCATTTCTCCCATACACACACTTCTCTCTGAATACTGCCATTTTCCTGGGTCAGGCTTCTATAACCTCAAACCTTTGGTGTTGGAAGAGCTTGCTGGCTGGTCTCACTGCCTCAATTCTCTCTCCAGTCCACTCGATCCTTCCTGCAGCATCAAACTCACTTTCCTAATAAAGCACTGACCACGTCACTACTTACTCCAGAGGCTCCTCCCCCGCCAAGATCATGTCCAAAATCTTCTGGTGGGTAAAGCCCTTCATCATCTTCCCCTCCTCTTCTTTTCCAGTCTTCTTTCATTTTATTCCCCCTCCACCTGTGATAATCCAGCTGTACAGACTTCCCTTCTGTTCCTTAAACAGGATCCTCCATCTCCTGACTCAATGTGTTTTCCTGGCTTGCCTGAAGTCCCATCTAAAACCCCACCATCTACAGTAAGTCTTTTCCAGTCCTCCTTAATTTTCCTGCCTTCACTCTCTTGATTTGTTGTTCGGTCACTCCCAACTCTTCCCATTTAGAGTCTTCTTGGGAGACACTGGAGTCGTTTGCCATTTCCTTCTCCAGCTCATTTTACAAATGAGGAAACTGAGAGAAAGAGTTAAGTGACTTGCTCAGGGTGACACAGCTAGTAAGTGTCTGAGGCCAGATGTGCTCTGAGGAAGATCAGGCTTTCTGACTCTAGGCCTGGAACACTATCCACTGTACAACCTAGCTGCCCTCCCTCTCTTGATTAGCTCTAATTTACCCTGGATATAGCCAAGTCTCCACATAACTGTTTGCCCGTTGTCTTTCCCACTAGTGTGGGATGCCTGAGAGCAGCAGGGGTTGTTCCTTGCCTTTCTTTCTATCTATGGCATTTAGCACAATGTCTGGCACATAGTAGGTTCTCAATAGATGCTTGCTGACTAGAAGGCAGCCTAGGAAAGAGCTCATACAGGATAGCCTCAGCCCTTTTTGAATGCATTCGGGAGATTTCCATGCTCCAAAGTTGTAAATGATGATATTTTATAGGACCATAGATTTGTCACTAGAAGGGAAATGAAAGGCCATGATGTACAACCTCATAATTACATAGATGGGGAAACTGAGGCTCAGAGGTTCAGTGACTTTCCCAAGATTGTACAGCTAAAAAGCACCTAAACTCCAAGTCAGGTCTTCCTGCCCCCAAGCCTAGCATTCTCTTCGCTACAACCCAGATGCTTCTTGTGATAAGAATGTTCATATTCTTGCTTTCATCTCACTCACCAGGAAAGGAGTTCATTGAGCTTTTCGGATCCAGAATCCATGATGCTTCATTTTCCTCCAAATGGGAAATTAAATCTTCTCTGAGAACTGGAATGCCTTGGTGTGGGGAATAAGGAAGGAATGTGAGGACAGAGAGAAACTTGTACCATTTCTCCTCTTTAGGGAAAAGGGTACATGCAAGCAAGGAACACAGGAGGGTTCTCCCAGGACTCATGGGTTTAGGTTAACATGGTATTTACTGCCGGGACCTCAGGCATATGGGGAGGACTCCATGCAGCCAATTTGGAACTAGAAAATTCTGTCTTTGTCTGCCTCCTTTCAAGAAAGCTTAATTCCATAGTTTCCATTATCTAGTAATTACAGACAGCTAGTAGTTTAGTGGTGAGAACCATGGACATGGAGCCAAAAAGACATGAGTTCAAATCCAGCCTCAGACAATTAGCAGCTGTGTGCCCCTAGACAAATCACTTTACCTCAATTTGCCTTAGTTTCCTCAACTGTAAGATGGGGATAATAATAGGTCCAAATTCATAGGTATTGTGAGGGTTAGATGAAATAATATTTATAAAGTACTTAACACAGAACCTGGCACATAGTAGGCCTACATAATCCTTTCCCATTTTCTTCCTTTCCTATTTTTGCTGGAATTTGAATAAAAATGAAGTTAAGACTTGCTATATAATGCAGGGAGTCAGGAACTACAAATTTATGCTTGTTAACAAGGTGAGCTTTTTAAAAACTATTTTATTGTCCAGTTGTGTCCAATTCTTCATGGCCTGATTTAGGGTTTTCTTGGCAAAAATACCAGGGCAGCTGGCTATTTCCTACTCCAGTTCATTTTACAGATGAAGAAACTAAGGCAAATAGGGTTAAGTGACTTGCCAAGGGCCCCACAGCTAGGAAGTGAGCGTCAGAGGCCAGAACTGAACTCACAAAGACGAGCCTTCCTGGCATTCTAAGCACTCTGCCACCTAGCTGCCATTTTAAAGACTAGATGCAAAGAAGAAACAGTCAGTGGCCTTGTTGGGTAGGGGGTTCCCTTCACTGCCCATCTTGAAAGAAAAGCTGCACAAGCAGTTTTCAGAGATTTTGCAGACAAAAATTCAAGTCAGATTCTATATAGCCCCTTTTTGTTTTATAACGTGAAGATATCTAAAATAGGAAAGAGATACCTTCAGGAGCAACAAAGGAAAGTCCCAGCTTCCTAGAACAAAATGAAAAGCCTTTTTAATTGGGAAAAACCAGGAAGCAGGAGGAGCCTGTTGAGAGACCACCACTTTTGTGTTTCTAACAACTTATAAATGCTCAAAAGACCCTGCACACTAGGGAAGAAAGACCCTCCTTTGAGAGCAAATTCAGAGTTCCTAGAAGGGAGTTGTGCTTACCCAGCGAGAGCAGATTCTGGGAGTTTTCCAGCATCACTTTCTTGTACAGATCTTTCTGAGAATGGTCCAAGAGGCACCACTCCTCCTGGGTGAAGTCCACAGCCACATCCCTGAATGTCAGTGACTCCTAGCCATCAAAATTCACAAGACTTAGAGCTGAAAGAGACTGCAGAATTTATCCAGTCCAACCCTCATCAATGTACCAGAAGAAACTAAAGCACGGAGAAGGGACTTATGAGTGTCAGAGCCAACATTTAAAACCACAGTCGTTAAGAACCCAAATGGAATACTGAGAAGAAGCATTTTATATTTGCAGTTAGAATGAAGTTGACAAATATCTTCATATTCCTATGAATGTTTCTCCCTATTGAATCAGGAAGAACAAATGTTCTATCAGTGAGGTATAAGAATCTGTAGAAGAGAAAGGGAGGTAATATGAAATTCCTTTGACATTAGAACTCTCATAATGATATGTTAAGAAAATTTTATGAAGAGTTTGTGATAAGCTGGCAAGTACTGTGTATTCTTTACCAGTGATCACTGAGGAAAAAACAAAGAAAAAGGAATAATCTAGCTAATTTCCTAAAAATCTGAAATAAGGTCTTATCTACATGAAAACATGAAGAGGATGAGAGAGAACAGGAGAGGAGAGAATAGAGAAAGAGAGAGAGAGGAAAGAGAGAGAGATGAAAAGAGAAGGGGAGAGGGAGGGAAAGGGAAAGAGGGAGAGGGAAGGGGAGGGAGGGAGGGAGAGAGAGAAACAACAATTTGGAATGTACCGAGCTGTATGAGATTGTAATGAACCAAGTGAACAGTTAGTTATGATTACATTGAGAGCTTGAGGTGACCATGGATAAGACTTGTCAAGCCAAAAACATCTTATGTCTTTGTTTTATGATTGACTGCTTCCATTTCTTAAAAGAATATACTGATTTTCATATTTTGTTATATAGAAATTAGAATATGACGAGGAAGGGAGGGTTCCTTCATTTATTAAAAATCTAATATTTCATTATGTGTGGTTGGAAACTGGGCTAATTCATGAAACAAGACATTGTCAGTTAGTGAGAAATTAACTAAACATACTGCTAAAAAGTCTAGGACATTGGAAAACAAGAGTCAGGAGTTAATGAGTTAAGAGGCAGACTAATGGATGAAAACAAGAAATTGGCCAGACATGAAAATGACTTTATATATGAGAGAGATCATCTATTTTTCTAACTGCTACATGTAGAACATGTTTGGCCAATGCCTTCTTATTTGATGTTCTCTCATTTCATTATCTGTCACTTCCATTAGTGCTATGATTTACTTTTTCAGAGGTTCTATTTTGATTTCTTCTTTAACACATCTGATGTATGCTTTTGAAATTCGCATTTCTCTCTTAACTTCCTTTATTCCTCAATTATTTAACTTCTGAGTAACTAAGGTTATTTATTGCCCTTTTCCCACTTTTTCAGATTCCCAATAATTTACAAACCTTTCCTTTTCACTAGGGTGTCCTGAGTCACAATTCCTCATTACATGGCATCTATTCATAGTATGAGCCCTCACTAGAGGAAGACAGTGTTTTTATTACCTCCTGTCTCTCATCACTGGGATTCACCCTCCATACCAGAGTCAAAGTAATTTTTCTCAATAATAGATTTGACCAGGTGGCCACTCTACTCAATCAATTCCAACGGTTCACCTAATTGCTTTTAGGATTAAACATCAACCTCAACCCCAATGGCTTTCAAAAGAATAAGATAATTTTAAAATGTTCTTTTCAAAGCTGTTCAGCTGATCTGTATATCTTTCTGTATGTCCTTCTCTTCCCTTTGGGGTATTGTAAAAAATGTTTCAATGACTTTCTATTTTTTTTTTGTAGGAGTGGATAGTGAGAGAGTGGGGCAAAATTATGCTCAGTTAGAAGAATCTGACAACTCAGTGGATGGAATCCTGGATCTGGAGCCAGGAAGATCCAAGTTCAAATGTAACCTCAGAAATTTACTAGCTGTGTGATCCTAGATTAAGTCACTTAAGCACTGTTTGCCTCAGTTTCCTCAACTGTAAAATAAAAGTAATAAGAGCATCTACCTCAAAGGGTTGTTGTGAAGAATGTCCAAAAGGGATTTTGGGGGAAAATAACTGACTGAATATTTCCCATTATTACAATCCTTAGACTTACAGCCTGCCTCTTATACAGGTAAGGAACTTCTCCTTCAGCACTCCCACTACAAAAGAATTCCTGGGACAGAGCAGAATTGCAGGAATATCAATCTCTTTCCTAAATCTGGGCAAAGAAGGCAAGTAGTAGTTTAAGAAATGCTAATTGGCTGATAAAGAAAATTGTTTTCTTGGATCAGGTTCTAATAGTTATGCCAAAGTTCTTTTAACAACATAAGAATCCTCTTTTCTTTTTAAAATAATGTCCTTTTTTTCTGCCTTTCCCCTCACTAAGTGACCTACTAGATCTTACTCAGACCTACTGTCACAGTCCAGAGTAGCTACAAAAACCACAGTGCACATGCCTGGCTGGATCCTGTGCTGCCTTAGCTGACTGTGACCAGCAAGGGCCCTGAGAATTCTTGCAAGAGGATCAAACCAGATAATATTTATAAAACACCTGGAATACAGAAGGCGCCATCTAACTAAGCCCAACCAACTTCCCCTCTGCTTACACCCCACCTCTTCTTACCCTGGCCTCCTGGCTGCTATTTGGTTAAGATCCTCCATGCCCTGAGTCTGTGCCTGTCTGCAGACTGTCTCTCATGCTTCTCCCTCCCCACCTCCGGGGCTCCATGTCTCAGCTCAAATCTCACCTTCTAAAAAAGAGCTTTTCCTGGTCCTGAAACTGCTGGCCCCTTCCCCTCTCCCCTACCCTGTCTATAGCTGTTACTGACACAGCTGCTTACATGTTGTCTCCCACATCAGTCTGGGAGCTCCTTGAGGACAAGGATGGATTTCTCCTTCCTTTAAGTTCACACAAGGTCTGAACAGCATCTGGCACGGAGGAGCCACTTTCTAAATGCTTATTGACCTGACCCAGGAAAATGGTAAATGGGAGGAGTCAGAGACACCTGGGAAGTCTTGTGTGAACTGAGGCAAGAGTAAGTGGACCAGGGGGACTATTTCTCCTCCGACCACAACATTGCAAAGGAAAACATCTGGGGAAGATGTCAGGGCTCTGCTCTGTCCAGACTGGAGGCAGGTGGGAAGGGCTTTTTCTGGATCTTCTGTCCGTACAAGAAAGAGCTTTGAGAAAAGAAACACAGAGGAAGGGTGAGTGAGTGTGTGTGTGTGTACGTGAAATGCAAAAAGAGAAGATGCATATGTAATAGATATTAGTGAATGAAGTGGGTTTCTTGGAAGGTCAGTAGTGATGGGGGAACTTTAAAAATCAGAACCATGAGGGCAGCAAGTTGGGGAAGTTATTGCTAGAGATGAAACAGCTAATCGAACAGCTGACAACACAGAATAGGGCAGGGCAGTGTTGTTACTACCGTCTCCCGTTTCATATACAAGGCACACACATATTCTAAAGGAAACAACCATCAATAAGAGGCATTGGCAGTGTCACAGACAATCCTCTGCATCAGTGGAAATGCCGTTTGCCGATGCTGGTCAAGCCCGAGGCTACACCGCACTCACCTGCCAGGGGCGTCTCCGGGGTCCAGGGGCCATTCCCTCGGGCTCCCTGCCCGGGCCAGGTCTTGGTCCTCTTCAGACTGAGCAGGGGAGGGGGAGCCGTCTTTCCCCTCACTCCCGGGGCAGGGGGCTGGCCTACAAGGATTCAGAGGGTGAGACTCCTCGGGGATTACAGAGACCCTGGCACTGCCCTGGGGGAGGGGGCCTGCGGGGTGGACACGGCAACCACTTCCCATCCTCTCACTCCTTCTCTTCCGTCCTCTCCCCTCCCCCCCTCCCAGGAGGCAGAAAGGAGCTTCCCCATGGCAGGCGGCTCCCGAGCCCGGGCTCTCCCTGCCCCAGAAGCTCTGGGCCACGTCTGGGGGTCGGGCGACTGGACCCCCTGGTACAGGGGGATGTGATGGGGGCCGAAAGTCGGGCCTGGGAAGGAAGCGCGCTCCTGATGTCCCGGAGGACACTCACCGAAAGCTCCGCGGCGGAGGAGGCAGCAGCGGCGGCGGAGGCGGGAGCGGGCGGGGGCCGGGCTCGGAGCCCCGGGCTCCGTCACGTGCACGGTGGCTCGGCTTCCGGGAGCGCTGGGCCTGGGCAGCCCCGGCTCAGGCTCAGGGTTAGTCTGTGGCTCCTCCCAGGCCCAGAGCCCCGCCCCTCCCGCCCCGCCCCAGAGGTCCCTGCCCTCCTCCCGGCCATAAGCCCCGCCCCCAAGCGCTCAGGGCCCGCCCCATCCGGCTGGTTCTCCCTCGGCTCCCCCTCCCTCCTCCTGCTCCTCCCCAGCCAGCCCAGCCCAGCCCTGGGGCGCAGGGCCTCTGCCACTTGTGCTCGGTCTCCTGCCGCGAGGTCCTAGATACCAGGTTTGTAAACCGGGCTTGCAGTTTCCTTTCTTGCTCACGCTGAGGTAGGTAGGGGACAGGGGGAGGTGGAATTCTCGCTGGTTGAAAAAATATTTTAAAAAATAAGCAGAAGAAAAGGCAGGTACTTTTTACAACTATAGCTAGGAGAATTAATCCAAGATACAGATTTTTTTTTTAAATAGATCATTCTAACTACAGAAAATGTTAATGTTTTAAGAAAACAAATGAAGCTCCAATAAGAAGAGGAATGATAGAGTGGAGAATATATTAAATGTTACTTGAAAAACGGCCGATTAAAGTCATTCATATCCAAGAGATCAGGAGTCACTGCCAATGTATGAGGGCTGAAAGGATCCAGTGTTACAGTCACTAATGGGTGTGTGTCAGGAGGGGGAGTAAATGTTCATTTAAAAATAAAATTTACCTTTAAAAAAATTAACATAAGAAAAAAATGTTCCAGATCACTCTTGGACAAATCCGATTAAATCGGTGATGATACTCCTTGTATCCGTGCAATTGACAAAGATGAGAAGAAAAGAGGCTGCACTAGTCATTGGAGCCCAGGAAGACCCGCACCTAAGCTCTTGGCGAAGCCCCGAGTGTAGACACAAATGGTGTAGACATGTTGACTCAGTGATACCACCAGAGGACAGACTCCTTTAAATCAAAGAAAGAAGAAGAGTACCCAAGCATACAAAAATGTGTATAACACCTCTTGTTATGACAAAGAACCGTATGACGTCTTACAGTGGTGCAAAGGTGAAGAAATTTTAGCATGTGAATAGGACAGAACAAAAATATGCCCTGAAACATACTCTCAGTGAAACCTGGGATGAAGGGTAGGAAAGCCGTATGCAGGGAGGAGAATCAGGGGACTAAGGGGTAACTGTAACGATGTTGCAAAGGCCAACAACTTTGAACAATGTCACAACTCTGATTGTTGTAATGATCATCTGCTATACCCAAGGACTTGGAAAAGGCTGTCTCTTGAGCAAGATGGGATGGATACCAGATGTAGGATAAAAAATACATTGTGGGCAATGGACAGTGTGGGAATTGATTTTGCTTTACTAGGAGCTTTGGTTACAAATATTAGCAGCTCCATTATTGTCCCAATGGGTACTGTGATTTCTCTCAGCCTGCCTGATTCCAAGGATGATGGCTTCAGTATTAATATCTAGCCACCTGTTGGAGAGCTTCTTTTACCTGTGTTCACGTCAGAGAAAGATTTTAGGAGAAAGCAAGGGATGAATGAAACATCAAACAACAATCCTTGCTTTACCACTGAATTCTGCTCCCCCCTGAGAACATTGTAAAGGTAGCCAAGATGGCTCTAGGTCCTTCTGGACATACATAGATTTGTAGCTGAAACTGCCACAGTGGAGCTGAAGGAAGGCTCAACACCCCAGCTCGTCATAAACAGTGAGAAAAAGGTGACCAGTTCTGTATTACTGCAGGAGCTGAAGCCTGTCCCGTCCCAAGCGTAACCTGCTTACATCTAGACCTCATAAACTGGCACACAACTAAAGTACCTGGCATCCGCTACTATTGTTGTTCACTCATGTCGGATACTTCATGACTCCATTTGGCGTTTTCTTGGCAACATACTGGAGTGGTTTGCCATTTCTTTCTCGACTGTGTCCCCATTTTACAGATGATGAACTAAGGCAAATAGGGGTTAACTCTCTAGCCCAGGATCACACAACTAGTAAGTGTCTGAGGCTTGATTTGAACTCAGATTCTCCTGACACCAGGCCTGGCACTCTGTGCACTATGACGCCACCTAGCTGCCCCATCCACTGCTTTTCATTTCTAATAAGAGCCCTTCCATCTGGCAGTGGGGGAGGAATACACCCGTTCTTGTCTCCTCCTTTAGGATGCTAGTGTGTAATACTTTTCCCACTTTGCTAAGCAAAGAACATATTTTTTTATCTCAACTCTTGAATCCATGTGCCATAGATTCAACTTGATACTTCTACTTCCTTTCCTTGACTTTTTCTAGATCTGCTGGATATGTTTGATAAAGTTCATTGGAAACATTTGCCTTCACCAAAAAGCAAAAATTTTGAGATAATGTGGCTGATCTCTAAGCTGGCCTAAAATAGTGAAGATGGAATATCTGTAAAATAATGTTGTTCAGTAAATCTGCACGTCATCATCATTTGCTGACAACTGCTGTTATCAGATTTTCTGAATGGTAAAGAATAAATAAAATAGTATTTAAATATTAAAAATAATAAATGAAAATTAAAGTTATCATTTTATTTCATGTTTGTGAATTTCAAAATTAAAGATAACAAAATAGTGATGGTTTCCTTTTTGCCATCTTCACTGAGTTGAAGGCATGAGAAGAAATGCAAACATAATGTGACTTTCTCTTATTATTGGTGTTTTAGAAAATGTTTCATGTGTCATTTTTGGTTGTCAGGCCTTTGGACACTTCCTGGTCTTTCAGCCCTCATATATTGTGTCCCAGAACTGGGGCAGGTAGGCAGGAAGAGAGATGATGGAGACCAGGACAGGTGGAGCTCTTAGGGGTAATCAGCCCGAAGGGGTATGATTTGGGCCCCAGGGTGGAGTCTGGATGCTTGTAAGGAGGCCAGGGTGAAAGACCATGGCATTCTAGGTGATGAAGGACAGGGTATCTGGCCCAGAGGCAGGCAGGATCCTCAAGTTGTGACCCTGAGTGCCCTTGGAAGAATGCAAGGCTCCAGGGGCCTAAGAGGCAGGGCAGGGTGGGGCTACCTAGAGCAGACTAGCTAGAAGCCTGAGCCCTTGGTCCAAAGATCCTCCTTCCTCCCAGAAGCAAGCCAAGAAGGTCTAAGCCAGGACCCTGCCCGACACCCTACTTTTGCTTGGACCCAAAGAAAGGCAAAAGATAATTCCTGCTATGAAGGAGCTCACAGTCTATAAATAGACATGGAGATGGTTTGAGAAGAAGCAACAGATCACGAATATCACCCTTAGCTGATCCAGGCAAAAGAGAGCTTTTGGGTATGGAAATACATTAAATTTAACAGGGAAATAAGTGGACAGGAGAGTAGAGTTGGTGAAATAACCATCAAAATCGAAATAATGAGGCTAATAATAATAGGTAGCATATAGTGTCTACTATGTGTCAAGTGATTTACAAATGTTATCTCATTGGATCCTTAAAACAACCCTGGGAGGTAAGTGTTAGTTATTCTTATCCTATTTTTACAGAAAAGGAAACTGAGGCAAACAGAGGTACTGTGACTTGCCCAGTGTCCCACAGGCAATCCATGTTTGAGTGACTTGAACTTAAGTCTTCCTGACTCTAGGCCCAGTGCTCTATCCATTGTGCCATCTAGCTGTCTAAAGATGGAAAATAAATTTCCACCATAGAAGATGCTTAAACTAGAGGAGACTCAAAAGGTAGGAGACTTTTAAGACAGTGTTACATCCAGTCTTCTGGGATTGAAATGAATGAAAGAAAGTTAGATGGCCATTTCAATTATAGATTAATGGTGTTCGTCCTATTCCCCTTCCCCGCTTACTTTCTGTTTCTAAAGACTGAGGTGGGGCAAAGAAAAAAGAGGATAAGGGGGGATGATGAAGAAAATGTAATTGACTGTTGTAACTAAATGTTCATTGAAAAAACTCATCTATAAAAATAAAGGGTAGCAGAATCCATTAGGAAGCAGAACTTGACAACATGCTGTATATAAAAAAGTCTTTGAAACAAAGACTCCCATAGCATTAAAATGAAGGGATGTCATTCTGTGACACAATTTGGCACTCTGCCCTCAAACTCACTCAACTGGATGTCCTCTGACCCAGTTATAACCACTAGTATACTTGTAAACTAAAGAGAGTCATGAAAGAGGAAAAGGAACCAGAGATGCAACAAAAAATTATAGCACCTATATATATATATATATATATATTTTTACTGTTGCAAAGAACTGGAAACAAAAGTGGTTCCCATATCTTGGTAAATGACTGAATAAATGATGGTTTAATGGTATAATGGTAGATTATCAAGCCTTAGGAAGGGTTGAAAGGGATAGATTCAGAGAAAGGGATCTGAAAAGACTTGTCTGAACTGATATAGATACAACTGAGCAGAAGCAGTAGAATAATTTATACTGTAGCAATGCTGATCAACGCAATGAACAACCATGACTCCAGAGCCTCAGTTCCCCAAATCTTCTGTTCTTAGGATTTCTTTCAATTACAAGAAGTGTATTGTAAAGCCCTGGAAAATTTTTGCCCTCCAAAGCTCCAAATCAATATTTTCATTACGATGTATTATTATAAAATATACGCTTTTGTTCCACTTTAAATTATGAAAACAAAATAGGAATTAACATTAGGTGTCTTAGAAAATTAAAATTAAAATAGGAAATAATATCATGAGTATAAAATGATAATGAAAATTTAATGTGGATTTTCTGCAAAGATTCTTTTAAAAATACAGTAAGACTTCATGCTTGTTTCCTACATTAATTCAATTGAAATTTTTATTTTATAGATTTTATTGACTATGGATAGCATTAATTTCTCCTTGCTTTATCCCTACTGGCTGAGTTTCTCATATCTGGTCTTTGAAACATTGGGACCCAATAAGGGTACATTCAAGCTTCTCCCACTCCTACTGCAGTTAAGCTCCCATTTTTGTTTTATTTTCCCCATTAGAATGTAAGCCCTCTGAGAGTAGGGATGGTCTCCTTTGGATTAGCACAGTGTTTTTGCACATGATAAGTACTAAATAAAAGTCTTTTGCCTTGCCTTGATTATCACAATATAATTAATAGCGCTGTCTTATCTGCTTATTTCCCTTTGGAAAAACAGCTCCTTTATTTCGTGCAATGGGTATTGATTTCAGAATTTATATTTTGGCATTTAATGCGCATTTTAAACTATCATTTTCTGCTATTTTATAGTTTAGTTTTTCTTTTTTTTTTTCTGATGATAGCGTTTAGGAAACAAAATTTTCTTTCAGAACTTGCTTGACAGCATCCCAAAGTTGTTGGTATGTTGTTTCATTGCTGTTATTATCCTTAATGAAATTATCTATCATTTCTAAAATTTGTTCATTGCCTTACCATTTATTTAGTTTTAACTTATTAGCCTATAAAGAATTTCCAATTCTTTATTCAATGGCTGTTCATTGAATAAAGTTTTTATTGCATTGTAGTCAGTAAAGGATTTGTTTACCATTTCTTCTTTTATGCAATTGTTAATGGTTTTATGCCCTAATACAAGGTCAGTTTCTGTAGAGTTACCATGCACAGGTGAGAAATAACATTTGCTACTTTCTATTCTCATATAATAATATCCACATATCTCTAATCTAAATTTTCTTAAATGCTATTCATGTTCTCAATTTCTTGTTTATATGTTGGATTTTTTTATCTCTGAAAAAAAGTGAATTGACGGCACCCACCATGATAATTTTGCTGTCTGTTATTTTTTCCTCTAAGTCATTTCATTTTCTTTTCTAGTATTTGGATGGTAAGCCATTAGGGCCATTTATATTAATTTTTTAATTTATGTAATAAAGCAAGCATTTCCATAACATAGTACCATAAAAAGAAGACTGCATGTGAAACTGTAAATGTAACATGTACAACTTGCCTATTCTTGTCAAATATACAACAAAATTATCATGTAAATTTCTTTTTTTTTTCTTCCCTCCCATATGGCTACCATTAGAGACACATAGGCATATATATGAAATATTATTCTCTACATACTTCTATTTCTCAGTTCTGTTTCTGCACGCAAAAAGCATCTTTCTTCATATGTCATTTATAGTTAATTTGGGTATTTATAGTAGTCAAAAAAACTTGTTAGCTTAAAGTAGTTCTTAAAACAATATTGCTGTTACTGTATACAATGTTTTCTTGGTTCTGCCAATTTCACTTTTCATTATTTCGTGCAAGTCTTTTCATGTTTTCTAAGATCATTGAGCTCATTTGGAGCACGATAGTATTCCATCATAATCATATACCACAACTTGTTCAGCCATTTTCCAGTTAATGGGCATCCCTGCAATTTCCAGTTCTTTGCCAACACAAAGAGAGCTGCTATAAACATTTTAGAACATATAGGTTCTTTTCCTTTTCTGCTAATTATCTCCATAAATAAGCCAAGTAGAGTGGTATTTCTGAGTCAAAGGGTAGAGGTAGTTTAATAACTTTGTGGGTATAATTCCAGATTGATCTCCAAAATGGTTGGATCAGGTCACAATTCCACCAACAATGAATTAGTGTCCCAATTTTTTCACATTCCCTCCAATATTTATCACTTTTCCCTTCAATCATTTTTTTAGCCAATCAGGTTTCAAATGATATCTCAAATTGTTTTAATTTGCATTTCTCTAATCAATAATGTTTTAGAGCATTTTTTCATATGAGTCATATAAGTCATTTTGATTTCTTTGAAAGATTGTCTGTTCATATTCTTTGACCACTTATCATTTGGGGAATGACTTGTATTCTTATAGATATGACAAAGTTCTTTATATATTTTATATATGAGACCTTTATCTGACAAACTGAATATAATTTTTTTCTCAGTTTTCTGCTTTCCTTCTGATTTTGGCTACATGTGTTTAATTGTACAAAACCTTTTTAATTTAGTCAAAATTATCCATTTAATACCTCATTCTGCCCTCTATCTCTTGTTTATTCATAAATTATTCATCTATTCATAAGTTGATATATTCTATATTCTTCTAATTTTCTTGAAAAATCTCTCTTTATATCTAGGTCATATACCCATTTTGACCTTATCTTAGTAAACAGTGTAAGATACTGATCTATGCCCAATTTCTGCCATACTGCTTTCCAGTTTTCCCAACAGTTTTTACCAAATAATGAATTCTTGTCACAAAATCTTAAGTCTTTACTCTTGTCAAACATAAGATTAGTATGTTTCTCTAATTCAGTTATTTGGAGCTTTTTTTTTGTTTAAATTAACAAACATTTTCTTTCCCTCCCATAGGTGAAAAGTAAAAAAAAAATTCAAAGTTCTTATACCAAATACCCAATCAAGGAAAAAAAATTCTCCCTAATTTTTGATTTTCCTTCTCTTATCATCTTTACCAGTCTAAGAAATTTTCAAATTATTAGTGATTTGCATTAGTGATAACAGATATGGAACATATTTTTTATGATTGTTTATAGTTTGTATTTCTTTTTTTTTTCCTTACAAATAGTAATAGGCTTCTTCCTGGTGAACTCAGCAAGCACAGAGCAAACAGCACATTTGGCACGATTTTGTGTGTGCTTTTTCCTATAGGATAGAATGGCAAGTTCATTGCACTAGAACTCGGCTGTTTTGCATGCTATCTGCAAGCTGCTCTGCACACACCTTTCTCTCCTTGCTTTCTCTTCTTCTAATGCATTAGCTTTTGTTTGCTCAACTTTCTCTTGGATTTATCTGCAGATTTCCCTTTCACCCCATTGAAGTCAATGGGGGACCAAACAAATGCACTTTGCAAATTCCCTGAAAGAGATAACTCTTAACTTCACTGCAAAATGCACACAACTCCATAATCCTTACAAATAGCAATAGGCTTCTTC
>CM053622.1:813315782-813334089 GCA_028646595.1 Phalanger gymnotis
CAAAATATAGTTAGTCTTTCATAACATGAGTATTGTGGAAGGGTTACACATAATGATACACATGTGGCCCATGTTGAATTGCTGGCCTTCTTAGGGAGGGTGGGTGGGAAGGGAAGAGGGGAGAGAATTTGGAACTCAAAGTTTTCAAAAATAGATGTTCAAAAACAAAAAAGGTTTTTTTCATGCAACTAGAAAATAAGATCCACAGGCAATGGGGCATAGAAATTTATCTTGCCCTACAAGAAAGGAAGGGAAAAGGGGATGGGAGGGGAGTGGGGTGACAGAAGGGAGGGCTGACTGGGGAACAGGGCAACCAGCATACACGCCATCTTGGAGTGTGGGGTGGGGGGTAGAAATGGGGAGAAAATTTGTAATTCAAACTCCTGTGAAAATCAATGCTGAAAACTAAACATATTAAATAAAAAAATTTTAAAAAAACAGTTCTTGCAGAAAGCCCTACATTAAATTTTCAAAATTATTTTATACATATGGTATTAAAATTTGTTTTATTTATATAATTTAAGTAGAATAACATTTTACATTATGCTTTAAGTAGAATAACATTTTACATTTTATAGTAACACATTGTAATGAAAGTATTGATTTGGAACTTTGAGGGGCAAAAGTTTTCCAGGTCATTATTGGAGGAATTAAATGCATAAATTAATATGACTAACATTAATGGTAGTTTAAATGGCTGGGGAGTTTTAGAACACCCTTGTTGTTATTGTTGAAAGGGGCTCTAAAAAATTTTGGGAACCATTGCTCTGGAGTTATGATTGTTCATTGCATTAAACAGTGTTGGCAAAGTATACACCTTCTACTGGTTCTGTTCATTTATCTCTATATCTGTTCAGACAACTCTTCCCACATTTCTCTGAAACTGTGCCTTTTATCATTTCTAGAGGATCAGAAATCTTCCATTATATTTTATACCATCTATGCATATATGGGCACCATTTTTGTTTTCAGTTATTTGCCACTATGAAATACAGCAGCTGTAATTTTGGGTTTTGTCTATGAGTCTTTTTTCTCTTTCTTTAATCTGTAATTGTTAGGTCTACTAGTGGTTATCACTGGGTCAAAGTACATCTAGTCTGGAGGCAGAGTTTCAAACTCTACATAATGACATCCTTTCATTTTAATGCTTTGTGAATTTTTGTTTCAAGGATGTTTCTTATATACAACATGTAGTAAGGTTCTGCTTCCTAATGCATTCTGATACCCTCCTCCATTCTTATGAGTGAATTCATGCCATGCACATTTAGTTATGACAATTAATTATGTTTTCTCCATCATATTCCCCATTCCCTTGCCTCAGTCTTTAGAAACAAAAAATAGATGGAGAAAGAGATGGGATTAATACTAGTCATCTATAATTGTAATGGCATGATCCTCACTCCTCACCCCACCTTGTCATCCATCCATTCTAGTCCTAGATGACTGGTTGTAACACTATGTAAAAGTCTCCTATCTTTTTAATCTCCTCTATTTGAAACATCCTGCATGGTAGAAAAATTTTCCATCTTGAGGCAGCCGGGTGGCACAGTGGATAGAGCACTGGGCCTGCAGTCAAGATGAGTTCAAATACAGACTCAGATACTTACTAGATGCGTGACACTGGGCAAGCCACAGTACATATGTTTGGCTCAGTTTCCTCATCAGTCAAATGAAGATAATAAATAACACCTATCTCCCAGGGTTGTTGTGAAGATCAAATAAGATAATATTTATAAATCGCTTGACACAGTGTTTTCGTTCAATTATTTCAGTTGTGTCTGACTCTTTGTAACACTCTTTGGGGTTTTATTGGGTAGTTTGTCATTTCCTTCTCCAGCTCATTTTACAGATGAGGAACTGATGAGGCAAACAAGGTTAAGTCACTTGACCACGGTCACACAGCTAGTAAGTATCTGAGAAAATGACTGAGGTAGATGAGTCTTCCTGACTTCAGGCTTGATGTTCTATCTACGGTACCACCTGGCTGCCCTTGTTTCTTTACCCCATCACTTTCTTGTACCCCCATTCTTTCTTGTCCCCTTTTGCATGTTGCCCCCCCCCCCACTAGTTTGTATGTTGCTTAAGGGCAGACACTGTCTTTCTTCTGACCAACTGTATCCTCAGCACTTACCACAGTGCCCGGCATAGAATAGGTTATTAATGGAAAAGGTGCTGTGTTCTGTGAGCAAAGCAGAGCTAAAGTAGCTCAAAAGAAACTCAAGATGCGTAAATTTAAAGAATCCACCCCAAATCTTCACGTGGACAATTTGTGCCCGATCTGTGGTAGAACATTCTGAGCTCCTATTGGTCTGATCAGCCACAGTCGGACACACCATAACTTGACTCTAGCATAGTGATATAATGATATCCTCTTCGAGAATGGACAATAACCAACCAACCATTCCCTCCCCTTTCATCGCTATTTTTTTTCCACTAATTTTCAATCTTTCTCTGTCTACTGGCTCCTTTCCTACTGCCACAAACAAATCCAGGTCTTCCTGAGAGTCAAAGAAGCCTCACTTGGTCCATTCTTCACTAGATATTGTCCTATATCTTTCATCCTTTCATTGCTAAATAGATAGAGATGGCCATCTAAAATTAGTGTCTACAGCTCCTTTCCTCCTTTCTTTGAAACTCTCCGATATCTGGTTTCCAACTTCCTTGTTTGACTAAAATCATCTCTAAATGGCTAAGTCCAATAGCCTTTTCTCAATCCTCATTCTTCTTGACCTCTGTGATCTCTGACATTGTCAATCACTCCCTTTTCCTGGATGCTTTCTTCTCTAGGTTCCCATACACTCCCTTCTCTACCAACACTGCCACTTTCTTGGTTCAGGCCTGTATAACCTCACACCTGTGCTGTTACAAGAGCTTGCTGTTTGGTCTCTCTATCTCAATTCTCCCTCTGGTCCATTCCATCCTCCACACAGCTGTCAAATTCATTTTCCTAAATAAAGACACTTCTGACCATGGCACTACCTCCTCAATAAGCTCCTGTGGACTCCCTGTCACCAGGATCCAATTCAAAATCGTCTGAGTGCTAAAACACTTCATGATCTTCCCCTCCCCTACCTTTCTGGTCTTCTTACACCTTATTCTCATTCCACCTATGTTATCCAGTGTAATCCAGTGTTATAGATCTCCTTTCTGTTCCTTCAACAGGACCCTCCATGTCCCAACTCCATGTGCTGCCGTGAATGCTCACCCTGGTCCGCCTGAAGTCCCAGCTAAAACCCTACTCTCCACAATGAGCCTTTTGCAGTGTTCCTTGACCTTTGTGCCTTTCCTCTCTTGATTACCTCTAATTTATCCTGAATATAGAAGGGTTCCACATAATTGTTTGCATGTTGTCTTCCCCACTAGATTGTGAACTCTCTGGGAACATGTCCCTTGCCTTTCTTTGTATCTACGGCACTTATTATAGTGTCTGGCACATACTAGGAGCTTAATAAATGTTTGTTGACTTGAATGTCTATGGGACAGCACCAGCCCTTTTTGGGTGCTTTCAGGAGATTTCCATGCCCCAGGGTTTTAAACAATAACTTCTTAAAGGATGATAGATTTATCACTAGAAGGGAAAAGAAAGACCATGGTGTACAACCTCCTAATTTCACAGATGGGAAACAGAGGCTAAAAGGTTCAGTGACTTTCCCCAGTTCATTCAGCTAAAAAATGTCTAAAAAAGAATTCCAAGTCAGGTCTTCCTGTCCCCAAGACTAGCATTCCCTTACAACACAGATGCTTATTGTGATAACAGGCCTCATATACCTGCTTTTGTCTCACTCATCTGGACAGGAATTTTTTGGGCCTTTTTGATCCAGGATCCATGATACTTCCCTTTGTGCAAAATGAGAGAGAAAGTCTCTGAGAACTGCAATTCCTTGGCATGGCAATAAGGAAAGGATGAGGAGAGTAGGTTTCAGAGATTTTGCAGACAAAATTCATGTCTAGGCAGGTACTAGGATAGATAATCTCTGAGATTAGTTCCAAGTCTGAAAATCTATAATGCTTTTTTGTTTTGTAACCTGATAACAAAACAAAGTCCCAGGTTCTTATCACAAAATGCAAAGACCTTTTATTGGGAAAACCAGGGAGGAGGAAGACTATTGAGAGACCACAACTTCTGTGTTTCTAATAATTGATAAATGCTCAAACCCTGTACATTAAGATTTTTTTATTTTTAGTTTACAACGCTCAGTTCTGCATGTTTTTGAGTTCTAGATTTTCTTCCCCTCCCCACCTCCCCCAAGACAGCATAGAATCCAATATATCATATATATATGTGTATATATATATATATATATATATATATATGGCTTTGCATTAAACTTATTTACACAATAGTCAACTTGTAAAGAAGAATTATGACCAATGGAATGAATCATGAGAAAGAAGAAACAAAACCAAAAAAAAAAAGAGAAAAGAAAAGAAAAAAAAGAGAGCAAACAGTTTGCCTCAATCTGCATTTAGACTCTATAGTTCTTTCTCTGGATGTAGATAGCTCTTTCCATCATGAGTCCTTTGAAGTTGCCTTTGAACTTTGTATTGCTGAAAAGGGCCAAGTCTATCAAGGTTAGTCATCACAGAATCAATATATGTGTGGTTGTGTACAACATTCTCCTGGTTCTGCTCCCCTCACTCAGCATCATATCATGTAGGTCTTTCCAGGTTATTATGAAGTCCGTATCTTCCCCATTTTTCATAGCACAATAGTATTCCATTACCTTCATGTACCACAACTTGTTTAGCCAATCTCCAGTTGATAGGCATCCCCTTATTTCCAATTCTTTGCTACCACAAAAAGAGCTGCTATAAAAATTTTTGTACATACGAGTCCCTTTCCCACTTGTGTGATCTCTTTGGGATGCAGACCTAGAAGTGATATTGCTGGGTCAAAGGGTATGAACATTTTATAGCCCTTTTGGCATAGTTCCAAATTGCTCTCCAGAATGGCTGGATCAGTTCACAGCTCCACCAACAATGTAACAATGTTCCAATTTTCCCACATCCTTTCCAGCATTTATCATTTTCCTGTTTTGTCATGTTAGCCAATCTGACAGGACAGATGTGGTACCTAAGAGTTGTTTTGATTTGCATTGCTCTAATCAATAGTGATTTTGAGCATTTTTTCACACACATGCCTATAGATATCTTTAATTTCTTCCTCTGAAAACTGCCTGTTCATATCGTTTGACCATTTCTCAATTGGGGGAATGACTTGTATTCCTATAAATTTGGCTCAGTTCCATGTATATTTTAGAGATGAGGCCTTTATCAGAAATAGTGGTTATAAAGATTTTCTCCCAGTTTTCTGCTTCCCTCCTAATCTTTGTTGCATTGGCTTTTTTATACAAAAACTTTTCAATTTAACATAATCAAAATTATCCATTTTGCATTTTGTAATGCTCTCTATCCCTTGTTGGGTCAAGAATTCTTTCCTTTCCCATAAATCTGATAGGTAAACTATTCCTTGCTCTCCCAAACTGCTTATAGTATTAACCTTAATTCCTAAATCATGAACCAATTTTGATTTTATTTTGGTATATGGTGTAAAATATTGGTCTATGCCCAGTCAAACCCTGTATATTAGGGAAGAAAGAAAGATACTCCTTGGATGGCAGATTCAGAGCTCTCAGGGGAAATTATATTTATGCAGGAAGAGCAGGTTCTGGGAGTTTTCCAGCATGACTTCCTTGAACAGATCTTTCCGAGAACCGTCCAAGAGGCACCACTCCTCCTGGGTGAAGTCCACAGCCACATCCCTGAATGTCAGTGACTCTTAACCATCAAAATTCACAAGACTTAGAACTGGAAGAGACTGAAGAAATCACCTAATCTAACCCTCATCAATGTACAGGAGGAAATTGAAACACAGAGGAGGGATTTAATAAAAACCTAAGTTTTTATTTAAAAATCTAATGGAATACTGAAAAAAAGCATTTTATATTTGCAGTTGGAATAAAGTTGACAAATACTATGAAATACTTCTCCCGAAGGAATCAGGGAGAAGATATGTGTTCTATCAGTGAGCTATGATGGTTTGTAGAGCAGAAAGAACATGACATGAAATTTCTTCCTCATCATAACTCTCATAGTGACATGTTAAGAAAATTCTATGAAAAGCTTGTAAGCTGGCAAGTTTTGTGTATTCTGGGGTAAACACATTACCCTATGATCACTGAAGAGAGAACAAAGAACAAAGAAAAAGGAATAATCTACTTAATTTCCTAAAAGTCTGAAATGAAGTTTTATCTACCTGAAAACATGAAGAGAATTCTTAAAAGATAATAATCACAATCTGGACTCCACTGAGTAGTAGGAGACCATTCCCAGCCAAGGGAAGAAGAGTTATTTATAGATATACTGAGGGCTTGAAGTGAAAAAAGATAAGATTTATCATAGCCAAGACATCTTATATCCTTGCTTTATGATTGCTTTCATGTGTTAATGGCATATATTCATTAATTTTCATATTTTTGATGAGGAGGAGAATTCCTTCATTTATTAAATATTTAATATTTTATTACCTAGGGTTGGAGATTCAGCTAATTCATGAGAAAAGCATTACTAGGTTATGAAAAATAAGTTATTGAAACCCAGCCCTAGAACTCCAGGCCACTGGAGAGCAAGAGTCAGAATAGTGGGTTAAGAAGCAGACTGATGGATGAACTACAAGAGATTGCCCAATGTGAAAATGCCTTGATACTTTCGAGGGGTCATCTATTTTTCCAACCTGCTACGTGTAGAACATGTTTGGCCAATGCCTTCTTATTTGATGTTCTCTCATTTCATTATCTGTTATTTTCTTTAGTGATACGATTCACTTTTTCAGATATTCTATTACTTATGAACAATTCTTGATCATGTGGATAAAAATCACCTTTTCGCTTTCATCATTTTGATTTCTTCTTTAACACATCTGACATACTTTTTTGAAATCCATATTTCCTCTTTAACTTCTTTTATTTCTAAATTATTTCACATCTGAGTAATGAAAGCATTTATGGGGCTTTTCCCACTTTTTGGGATTCCCAAGAATTTACAAACCTTTCCTTTTTACCAGAGTCTCTTGAGTCACAATTCTTCATTGCATGGTATCTATGCATAATATAGGCTCTCATTATATATAATAGAGATTAATGAGTGAAGTTGTTTTCATGAGGAAGAATGTAAAAATCAAAACCAGGAGGGCAACAAGTTGGGGGGATGAGTTATTGCTGGACATGGAAAAAAGCTGAAGAAATAGTTCAAAAAACAGAAGAGAGCAGGGCAGTGTTGTTACTACTGTATTCTATTTCATGTATATGTTTTGTTTTTTGTTTTTTTAAACTATCATTAGGTAAGAGGCATTGGCAACATCACAGACAATCCACTGTATCAGTGGAAATGCCCACCTTTGCCGACGTTGGTCAAGCCCACAGCTGCACTGCACTCACCTGCCAGGGGGGTCTCTGGGGTCCAGGGTTCATTCCCTCGGGCTCTCTGCTTGGGCCAGGTCTTGGTCCTCTTCAGGTTGAGCAGGGGAGGGAGAAAGATCCCAGAGCGGGAGACGTCTTTTCCTTCACTCCCTAGGCAGTGGGTTGGCTACAAGCATTTACAGAGGGTGAGGTCCCAAAGGAGTTACAAAGCCGCTGGCACTGCCCTCAGGGGAGAAACTCCAACCAGAAAAGGCAGGCAGCTGGTAGAATAAGGCTTGGAAACAAAGATGGTCTGAACTTGAAGACTACTTTCCAACCGCTCTTATTCCTTCTCTTCTGTCCCACTTCCTTCACCCATCATCCCACAGAGACCCAAAAGGCAGGAAGGGCTTTCATATGGGAGGAAACCAGTCAGAGGCTCGATGGCTCCTGAATCAGAGCTCTGCCTCCCACTGAGGCTCTGGGCGGGTTCTGAAGGTGACCCCTTGGTAAAGCAGGGGATGGTGCTCCAGGACACTGGGGATGTGATGGGGAGCCTAGATAAGAAGCAGGGGCCAGGGCCTGGGAAGGAGGTGGGATCCTGGTATACCTATAGGACACTCACCAAAAAGTCGAATGGGGAGGATGAAGCCCAATGGAAACGGCATCAAGCAAAAGCAGGGTTCTGGTCAGGCCTGGCTCAGACCTACGGTCAGTCCTCAACTTCTGCAAGGGTAATGTGTCTAGAAAGCAGCATGAAAGTAAAAAATGTGAATGCTAATACATTGAACTTATGGGAAAAAACAACTGTAATCTTTTGCTAGGGACTGCTGAAAATACACTTTTCTACATACAATTCTTTAAAACAAAACGTTAATTCTGATATTATGTACTTTTCCTAAACCAGTAACCTTGAAATAACCCAGAAAATGCAGCACACAAAATAAAACTGGTAACATGAAAAACATTTTTTTCTCACTAGTAATTTCCTAGAATTGTTACCTTTTGTGCTACCATCTCAATTAAAAACAAAAACCAGAAAAAATTATTTCAGACAATATTCACTTTTCATAAATATTGTATAACACATAAAATTCTTAAAACAAAAACCTTTTAAAACCTGAGTATTACCTTCCACTATGACAGATGGTGATGTGAGGGCATAGTATTATATACTATATTGCTATAAACCTCTCTACCTTATCTGCTGTCTGAAAACCAAGGGAGAGGTGGTTGGCACTTTCATCACTCAGCCCAGTTGGCCATCCAGTTGGCATCCCAGCACAGTCAGTTCCATATGCCTGTGTCTCCAGCTCCTTTTAAGAGCTCTAGCAGTCCCAGGAGCAGAGAGAGTGCTTACCAAGAGTTTCCCAGGGAGAGTGCCCTCCCTCTCCTACCAAGGCACCCCATGGCATGCAACTGGGTTACTTCCTGACATTGAACCTCACTCTCATCTAAACTGATTAAATAAACACACACATACACACAAACACACATACACAAATTTGGATACATAAATACATTTCAGTAAAAAGAGAAACACAAGGGAAAGGGGAAAAGATAAAAAGGGAATAAGAGGAAGGGTAGATTAAGGGAGAAATTAGTTCTAATCATAACAAAATAAAAGACACAAAAAATACTCAGTGCTCCAGGCACTGTTCCACCTAGCTACTTAAAGAAAGCATTACAGAAACAGATGTCCAACAGATGCCAAAACATTACAGCAGGATTTTTTCATGCTAGCAAAGAACAGGAAACAAAGTGAGTACCAATCAATTAGAAGTAGATGAATGCTGTGGAATAATATTTGGGAGAAATGACAAATACTAGGATTTCAGAGAAAAATTCTTTACATTTATAGGGCTTTCTGGACAGTAATAAAATTTGGGATGTTAAGTCCATGTATCCAGCTCAAAGTGGCCTCACTACAAGCTTTCCCTATTCAAAATCCTATTAGTTAGAGCTTCTAAAAATTGTGAAGTGATCAGAATTGTTTTTGAGAAGTAGTACCATTAATAATGTCTAGACATTGCTGAAGCAGTAAGGTTGCAGGTTAGTTACTCCCTTAATCAACAAGTGTGTTTAAGTGCTAACTATGTACCAGGCACTATAATAGGCACTGAGGATACAAGTACAAAGAAGCTAACATTCCCAAATTAAAAAAATCACGAACAGATAATAAAGGGCAATAAGAACTAAATCCGCAGGAAAAGGAAAGAACCGTGAATATCCGAAACCCTTACAGATACGCTAGAGAATGCAAATAAGGAGACAGAATGACTTGCAGTAGTGTGGCCAGCCCGTATCTTGTGATGTCCTCTCCCTCTAATGGGGAGCCTCTGCCCTCGAGCTCCGCCCCCAACCCTGCCTTGTCATATATAGTTGAGGAGTAAGTGCTGACAACATGCTGCTCTATGAATGTGGACCATTTACAGAACTGGGGTTCTTTGAGGTTATAGAGGTTCTGCAAAGAACTCCCTCCTCAAGCCAACATGCAAATGCAGTAGACTCTGATTCTACCTAACACTGAGAAGAAAAGGAGATGGAAGGGAGGAACTGTGGGGTGAGGGGAAGGACACTGTCACTGGTGGTGAGCTCGTCTTCTTGTGCAGTCTGTAGGCTAACGACAAAGACCGATGAAGACTTCCGAGAGCAGGGCCGTCCTTTCCGTGCAGGTCAGCCTCAGATCTTGACTGTAATTACTGGCAACCAGGAAATGACAAGCAATATAAAAAATTATAAAAATCCTGAAAGCCCCAGATTTCAAGAGCAAAAAGTCAATTAAAGCTGAGACTACAGTCCATTAGAGAGCCTCCTAAAACAATAAGGGTAAGTATTGTAACCTTGAAGAGAATATAAAGCTTGCTTAACAAATGAAGACAAGTGTAAGTTCATGGGTGCCTACTGAAGTACACAAACTTCTTGATTCCAAAGAATGCATGAAACAAATACAAGTAACTTCACATTGGTTTTAAAGTGAAAGGAAGTCCATTCAAAAAATAATGGATACAAGTCCAAACTTGGAATTCTCAATACAAAATTTAAAAATGCATTTTCCAGAATAAAAATAATTGATATCTAATGAAACTTTATTAAGGTGAATGACAGAATAACAGATTTGGAAAACAAAAATAGTGCAGGGAAGAGGTCCACTAGAGGATGAGATAAGACATTTTCTGTGGAGCTAGATTTTGTCACCAAATATTTGTGGATAGTTGACCTATTTGTAAGTAGTGACCCACCTAAAGGGGGCAGCTAGGTGGTGCTGCAATGGATAGAGTGCCACACCTGAAGTCAACAAGACATCTTCATGAGTTCAAATCTGGCCTCAGACATTTGTTAGCTGTGTGACCCTGGACAAGTCACTTGACTCTGTTTGCCTCAGTTCCTCATTTATAAAATGAGCTGGAGAAGGAAATGGCAAAACACTCCAGGATCTTTGCCAAAAAAAAAAACTCCAAACATGACTGAAATGATTGAACAGTAACAAAACACAGGTCCTCAGTCTATAAAGACCCAGTCACTTTCCTTTCCCTTTATTCACAAGGCAGGGAAAGAAAGAAGCCACTCTACACTCAGGGTGTCCTGGGTGCTCCCATTGGGAAAACTGTGGTTTTAAAAAATACATTATTTAATGATATAATAGAAATGACAGGACTCCCATGTGGATATGTGGTTGTAATGACAATAAACATGAACAATGACAGGCAGCTTGTACTTTTCTACTGTCTTCCTTCTGACCTCACGTAAACATGTAAATAATCATGGCTTCTAATTGGACAAGGGTCCTGGTGAACTGCAGCAGCTGCATGCCAATACTTATTCTTGGGATCCCTAATTATGGATTCAGACCCCTAACCTATTTCTGATTCCAATCAGAAAACACCCATGTCTGGTATCAATGAGCAACCCCCACCCCCAACATGAATCTGCTTTGGAATGCGTCCTCTCATATCTGGCACCAATTACTTTCTCTCAACCAAGCTCATCTTTAAGGTCTAAAACTTCGCTGCTCAGACTCCACTCTCAGAATGTATTCCCACTGAGATCTGGCTACCCAATGTTTTCCATTCACAAATGGCTCTGGTGCTGTGTGGCTCAGTATCTTTCTGTGTTGCTATATCACGTTAGTGCTTTTGGTTTTTCCTGCTTGCTGTGCAACATAGTAATAAAGCTCATGATTACATTTGCCTCATGAGTAATAGTTGTCTGTAAAGGTATGGACTTTGGTCTTTGCTCCCACTCCAGCCATGAGGCCAAATAAGGGCATCTGCTCACAGCATATCTCCCTGGGCCTCGCTTCTATAATACATATTCTTCAGCATCATTGAGACTGACAGTCTTGTCCCACCCCTCATCCTTTCTTTGGGGTATTGTCCCTCTTACTACTCCGTGACCCCCAAAGCTTTATGGGATAGCTGGATAAAGACATGGGGGAGTCTGTGATCCATAGCTAAATTTGCCTAATTGCTTGAGAGATGTTTCCAGAATAGGAAAGATCATGAGGGCTCCATGGCTGCTTTCTTGGGTACAACAGAATTAACTGGATATTCTTGGGGAATAAGATGAAGGGTTGCATGATGTCAGGATGGAATTGCATGAGATTCCATCAGGGTTCATGGAAGTGTCAAAGTGAAGTGATTCTGCAAGCTGCCGGATGATACTTGGCCTTGCTCAGTCTACGATGGCTGAGGATTCTGGTAACTGTGTTGCAGGAGTGGCCAGCATGCTCCAATAATGTGAAGGCAGATATGTTCTAGGGACAAGATGGGCTGGAGAAAGTGGCAAAGAAGGGCACTGCTCAAATAGACTGTGACTGGTGACCTAGAGGCAGAGTTTCAGCATCACTTCGGTAATCACCACAAGACTTGCATGGCAGAGCTGGACCAAAAGTGCCTGAGGGCTCTTATCACCCTTTAGATGTGGGGCAAGGGGCTTCCAGACTATATGTGTGTCTCCCAACTTCTTGGTTGGTGGTTGCATCTGCACAACAAACCCACCACTTAATGTTACCTAGCTGCTCCCTTCCCAATCTGCCCAACGTCTCACCTTGTTCTCCCTTAATCTCCAGCATTCTGAGGAGCCTTCCTCTAGACACAATTCGCCAACCTCGAGCCACGGCTGATTTTCCCAAGATGGAAGCTAGCGCTCTCACTCCAGGTGCATGATCTCATCTTTATTCACACAAATTACAAGCTCAGTATGAATCAACACATGGCTAACTTGGAGAAACACTATTCCCAAGAATAAGGAGGTCACATCAGTCTCTATTCTGCCATGGTCAAACTTATATATATATATATGTGTATATGTGTATAAATGTATATATGTATATTATAGGTACTTATGTATATAGGTATATATTACAGGTATATATACATATATATAGAAGTATATTATAGGTACTTCACGTCTGTTCAATTCAACCGTTGAACTGATTATTCTAATTCCCTTTTCCCATCACACGTACAAGGTAAAGGAAAAAATTCCTTGGCCAGCCATTTAAAAGTCCTCAGAATATGGCTGAATCCCAGGTAGTCACCTTTGGATCTCGCCACTTGGAAGCAAGCATCAGACAATATAGTCAGGCCGTGCTTCTTCATTCTGCCCTTCCCCCTCTCCCCTTCCTTCTCTCCCCTATGCAATGGGTCCTGCTGTTTAAAGCCACTTAACTTTCATACGTGCCTTTTCTTTCCAAGCACAATAAACCGATTTCACACTTTGAAACAACTGGTCTCTGAGCCCAAAGCAATGTCTACACGTGTATTAGCCAATCCTTATGCACTCACTGAATGCTCAGGAGAGTGAGGCAGGGAAACATCTTCTAGGGGAAATGTAAACCCCAAGAATGGTGAAAGAGACAACTCTCTTGGGCTTTGGCCAAATCCCCAGGCTGCTGTGAGGAAGGCTCCCTCTTCACCATCTCAAAGGGGCTTCACCCATGACAGATCTGCTGAACTGCTGCTCACACAGCCCTCCCCCTGCCTGGTTCTCACTCACTCACCTGGACAGTAACCTTTGGCAACTTCTCTCTTCAGGGCCCATGGTGCTTCCCCTTGCTCCAGTTGGGAGATCATGTCTGGCTTGGAAACTGGAAGCAAAAAGAAAGAGGAGCATGATGAGACAGATACAGAGCCATCTCAGCCCCTTCCAATGCAGGGGAAAACATGAGCTGTGAAGGTCTAAGCCTGGGGTCCTTTATTAGTGTATACTGTGTACCTAATCTATTCCACTGACTCAGCACTAGCTCTCAGTGAGTTGCAGATTGTTTTGATGATTACCACTTTGCCAAAGTTGTTCATTGTTTCAACTGGTTTTTCCACTTGATTCTCTTAAGAGTTATACCATTACATAATCTGCAAAGAATGACTGTTTTATTTCCTCATTACCTATTTTTATTCCTTTGATTTCTCTTTCTTATATTATTGTTATTGCTAGCATTTCTAGCACAATACTGAACAATAGTGATAATGAAAATCCTTGATTCACTCCTCATCTTAACGGAAAGGCTTCTAGTTTATTGCCATTACAGATAAAACTTGCTTGTAGCTTTAGGTAGATACTACTTTTCACTTTGAGAAAGGCTCCCTTTACTTCTATGCTTTATAATGTTTTTAATAGGAAACTGTATTGTATTTTGTCAAAAGCTTTTTCTGTACCTATTGATATAATTGTGTGATTTTTGTTGTTTTTATTATTGATATGACATATTATGCTTAGAGTTTTCTAATGATAAGCCAGTCTGCATCAATGGAATAATTTTCACCTGGTCACAGTGTGTGATCTTTGTGCTATATTACTGAAATCTCCTTGCTAATATTTTATTTAAAATGTTTGCATCAATATTAATTAGGAAAATTAGTCTATAATTTTCTTTCTGTGTTTTTGCTCTTCATGGTTTAGGCATTGAAACCATATTTGTGTTATGAAAAGGACTCCTTTACCTATTTTTAAACTGTTTTTTCAAATAGTCTATGTAGTATTGGGATTAATTGTTCCTTTTTAAATGTGTGGTAGAATTCACTTGTACATCTATCTGATCCTAGAGGTTTTTTCTTTTTTTTGTAGGGGGAAAGGCAGGGCAATTGGGGTTAAGCGACTTGCCCAAGGTCACACAGCTAATAAGTGTGTCAAGCGTCTGAGACTGGATTTGAACTCAGGTCCTCCTGACTCTAGGGCTGGTGCTCTACTCACTGTACCACCTAGCTGTCCCAAGGTTTTTTTTTTTTCTTAAGGAACACATTTATGACTTGTTCAATTTCTTTTTCTAAGATAGGGTTATTTAATTATTCTATTTCCTCTTCTGTCAATCTGAGCAATTCATATTTTGTAAATCTTCAACCACTTGTTCTTTTTCTAGTTTTTTCAGTTGCATGCCCAATTAATTGATCTGATCTTTCTCTCCTTTATTGATAGAAGCATTCAGAGGTATAAATTTTCTCCTAAGGGTTAATTTGGCTGCCTCCCACAAATTGCTCTATGTTGTTACATTGTGGTCATTATCTTTAAAATCTTTCTATGATTTGTTCTTTGCCCTACTCATTCTTTAGGGCTAGATTAGTTTCCATTTAATTTCTAATCATTGCTTTCAAGGCTCATTATTTAATGTAATTTTTATTACATCATGGTCCCAAAAGGGTGCATTTAATATTTCTGCTTTTTTTTGCATTTGTTAGTGAGGATCTTATGCCCTAATACATCGTTGGTTTTTGTAAAAGTGCCAGTTATAACTGAAAAGATGTTATACTCCCTTCTATTCCCATTCAGTTTTCTCCAGAGGTCTTTCATATCTATCCCCCCTAACTTCTTTCTTGTCTATTTAATAGTTAGTTTTATCTAGCTTCAAAAGAGGAAAGTTGAGTTCCTTCGATAGTTTACTTTTATTGTCTATTTCCTCCTATAACTCATTTAACTCTTTCTTTAAGAATCTGAATGTGGAAATGTATCCTTTTTAGATCATATAATACAATAGTCTATATTTCTTTTACCCATTATTAAATCTGATTTTTAGACTAAAATATAATTGGAAACTAAATACTCTGATCGTAAAAAAAAAGTGGGTCAAAGAACAAATCATAGAAACAATCAATAATTTCATTAAAGAAAATGACAAAAATGGGATAACATACCAAAACTTATGGGATTCAACCAAAGTGGTACTTGCGGGAAAATTTATATCTCTGATTGCTTGCATCAGTTAAAATAAAGAAAGAGCAAATCAATGAATTGGTTACGCAAATTAAAAAAAAAACTAGAAAGAGGACAAATTAAAAATCTCCAATTGAACAGTAAATTAGACTTGAAAATCAAAGGAGAGATTAATAAAATTGAAAGTAAGAAAACTAATGAGCTAATAAATAAAACTAGAAGGCAATTCTATAAAAAACCCAATAAAATAGATAAACCATTGGTTAATTTGATTTTAAAAAGGAAAGAGAAAAAAACAAATTACTAGTATCAAAAATGAAAGGGGTGAATTTGCCACCAATGAAGAGAAAATTAGAAAAATTATGAGAAGATATTTTGTCCAATTATATGCTAATAAATTTGACCATCCAAATTAAATGAATGAAGATTTACAAAAATAAAAATTACCCAGATTAATCAAAGAAGAAATAGAAGACTTCAATAACTTAATTTTAGAAAAAGAATTGAACAAGCCATCAAAGAACTTCCTAAGAAAAAATCTCCAGGGCCAGATGGATTCACAAGCAAACTCTACCAAACATTTAAAGAACAATTAATCCCCATACTATATAAACTATTTGGAAAAATAGGCAAATAAGGAGTTCTACTAAATTCCTTTTACAGCACAAATATGATTTTGATACCTAAACCATGAAAAGCCAAAACAGAGAAAGAAAATTATAGACCAATGGCCCTAATGAATAATGATGCAAAAATGTTATTAAATAAAATACTAGCAAGGAGATTACAGCAATATATCACAAGGATCATACACTATGACCAGGTAGGATTTATACTAAGAATGCAGGGCTGGTTGAATATTAGAAAAGCTGTCAGCATAACTGATCATCATCAGTAACAACACCACCAGAAATCATATGATTATCTCAATAAATACAGAAAAAAGCTTCGACAAAACACAACACCTATTTCTATTAAAAATTCTTATTTTTTTGGGAATAAATGGAACTTACCTTAAAATGACAAATAATACTGATCTAAAACCATTAGCAAGCATTATCTGTAATGGGGATAAGCTAGAAGCCTTCCTAATACAATCAGAGGTGAAGCAAGGATGCCCATAATTACTTCTATTACTCAATATTGTACAAGAAATGTTATCTATAGCAATAAGAGAAGAAAAAGAAATTGAAGGAATTAGAATAGGCAATGAAGAAACAAAATTATCACACTTTGCAGATGATATGATGTTAAACTTAATCCTAGAGAATCAACTAAAAAACTAGTGGAAATAACCAACAACTTTAGCAAAGTTGCAGGATACAAAATAAACCCATGTTAATCATCAGCATTTCTATATATTACCAACAAAGTCCAATAGCAAGAGACAGAAAGAGAAATTCCATTTGAAATAACTGTGGACAATATAAAATACTTGGGAGTCTACCTGCCAAGACAAACCCAGGAACTAAATGAACACAACTACAAAACACTTTTCACACAAAGTCAGATCTAAACAACTGGAAAAATATTAATTGCTCACAGGTAAGCCAAGCCAATATAATAAAAATGACAATTCTACCTAAATTAATCTATTTATTTAGTTGGTTGGTTGTTTGTTGTCTTTTGTTCTTGAAGAGGACAAAAATGACATCACTATGCTTGAGTCAAGATTTAATGTGTCCGACTGTAGCTGTGTTTTCTTGGTGTTAATTGTTAAGCCAAAATCAGCACAGAATTGATCCATACTTCATTGCATCTCAGCATCAGAGGCTGCACTGAGTGCACAATCATCTGCAAACAGAAAATCACACACCAATACTCCCTCCACTTTGGTCTTGGCTTATAGCCTTTTCAAATTGAAGAATTTACCATCAGTGCAATAGCTGACCTTGATGCCATGTTCATCCTCATTGAAAGCATTTGACAACATGGCTGAAAACTTCATGCTAAAAAAGCATGGGAGCGAGCACACAGCCTTGTTTCACTCCACTGGTGACTGGGAAGGCAGGAGAGTATTGTCCCTTATCTAGAACCCGGGGAAGCATGTCGTCATGAAATTGACTAACAATGCTAATGAACTTCTCTGGGCAACCAAATTTGACATAATTTTCCATAATCCCTCACAACTAACAGCATCAAAGGCCTTAGTCAGATCTACAAATGTTGTACAGAGATCTTTGTTCTGCTCCTGGCATTTCTCCTGGGGTTGTCGGACAGCAAACACAATATCAACTGTTCCTCGTCCCTTTCTGAAGCCACACTGGCTCTCAGGTAGATGACCATCTTCCAGGTGAAGGATCAGCCTACTGAAGAGGACTTTGGCAAGAATCTTGCAAGCAATGACTTTTGCCAATGTTTCTCTGTTCTCTGAGCCTTCTCCCCCACCCAACTGACATCCTCCAGCTAATTATCTTTCATGAACCCTTCCTGCCCATGCTATCCTAAGTTGATCTGTCTCTACTAAACAGTAAGAGCACGTATTGCCTGTAGCTCAGTTGGACTCTTACTCATGCATTTCCTTATGTCCTTTTAAAAAGGTTTCATAAGTGTTGCTCTGCATTGGTTCAGTCTCCACTTCAGATGTCTCACCCAATGATGTGCAGCTCAATGAAACAAAGGCTCTCTTCCAACGCCACCTTGACAAATATCACAGTATCCTGCAGCACAGGATGATCACCGATTAGGCCTGAAGGAGCTGCTGGATGAATGAATGTTGGGTACAGTGGAGGGAGATCATAAAGGAAGAAACACTCATCAAG
>CM053622.1:813341085-813354302 GCA_028646595.1 Phalanger gymnotis
GGAAGCAGGAAGCTGTGGAGGCAGGAAGCTGTGGAAGCAGGAAGCTGTGGAAGCAGGAAGCTGTGGAGGCAGGAAGCTGTGGAAGCAGGAAGCTGTGGAAGCAGAGCTGATCCATGTGTAGATCCAGGTGTGCGAGCAAGAACTTGAGGCCAGTAAAAATGATTTGGCTAAGTACTATCTTGTTTTTCTGTGGCCTCCTGGTTACTCTTGTGAGGCGGGCTTTCTGGGCCTGGAGTCTTTTTGTCAAGATGTCAGAATGGGGAGGCTGGTTCACGGTTCCGCTGCGGTGGGGCCTAAATAAATTTTTTGTTGTTTTCTACTTAGAGAATCTCTCATACCTTGCGATTTCAAACCATTCAAACATATACATGATTATATTTGAGATTATAAATTCGGCCTTCCTACTACACTTGCCTTGAGATGATATTGGTTCCCATCGAAGGTCCTCAAGTAAAGGCCAATTCACTACTTCTTGGTATTATGATTGGGAAGATGCTTTAGGGTATGAGTTGGACCAAACTGCTAAAAATTTCCACTCCATTTTAATTTCTGTGAGTCTTTGATACTAGATATTTCAAGAAGAATCAGTGATCTGTGAATTAATGAAATAACTTGCATAAATATATTTAGAAAGTTGATATCAAAAAAAGCACAGCCATCAAAAAAGAACATGGATGAATGTTGAAGTTTTCCATCCAAATATCCTGTCAGTTGAAATATGAGCCACCCTTCAAGATTCAACTCAGTGTCTCCTTCTTGCAGGTTGCAATGGTTAGCCAGAAAGAAAGACCTACTCCTTAACAATTAATATAGCATTTTCCATCTCTCTTGTCTTAATCACACTCTATTCTGTATTCTGTTTATTGAGGGACAGGGCACTCTAACTAGACTGAAAGTTCCATGATAAACTATTAGGGCCTCACAGCATCTTACCCAAAGTACACACTAAATGAGAGGCAAATTAAATTGCCAGAACTAGTTTAGTTTATCGTGAAAACACGTGAACAATAGTATCCCCTGGAGACCCGTCGGGTTTCATTGTTTGGAATAGAATTAAGAACTTGTGGGTATTGATTCCCTTCTTTCACTTGATAACAAAATAATCTAGGATCTATCATGAAGTAGTCATTATCTCCCCTTTCACACAGCAGATCAGGGACATAGATAGAGGCAGATGACTGCTTGTTCCTCCTCCTACTTCTCCTTAGTTAGGGGCTATGGATTCCCAGGGATGACTGAGGTATATTTTTCATATCCATCTCCCAATAGTGCCTACCTGAGTTGATGATTGGTCACCAAAGACATAATAACAAGCAGAGTCTTTAGTACTGTTGGTCATAAGCTCCCAAGTTTCTGCACATCTCATACTCTTCATATCCTCGGATACAGTAACACAGGAATTGGCTGTTTCAGGATCTACTCTGATGTTCACCTTAGAGAGAGGACCTGAGTTATTTGGTAGTCCTGAAGACCTGGCATACCCACCTTCTGCTATATTTGGGAAGCACTTCTATTTCCAGGACAGATTGAATACAGGGAACAAGAGTCATCTTCTGTGCCCAACCTCCTTCTCTCCAAGGGCTGCCACTGCTGAATGCCACCAGTCAATCTAAGGCTTCCAAGTGTGACTCTGATGTCAGGCTAAGGTGCCTTTCCCAGTGCATCTTCCTGGTCCTGATGCAGCTTGTCCTAACCAGCTCTGGAGGACTAAAATGGAACTATGGTTAATAACTTTCTCCCACTCATAGAGTGGATTTGCTGCACCACCAACCTCAAATTTTGTGTGTCATCTGTGTTACTCAGTATTTCACCAACTGATAGAATCTCAGAGATTCTCACAGAATACTACCCTCCTAGCCGAGAGTCATTGCCCTGTCATATGTTCCCCTGCCATCACAAACATCTCCAAGTCTTCTGAGTACATAGGGAGTGATCGATAATCAGACGAGATCATCAGTAATAAAGGCACAATGTTAAAGACTGTGGACTAAGGGATTCATATTTGTGGGACAAATTTACTTACCATTTTGAGAGAAGGAAGAGATTTGGAGAGAGTCTAGACAGGGAATACCTGAAGCTCCCTGCCTGTATGGTTCCCTAAAGAAGAGAGTAAGTCATTCTTCAGAGGCGGTCCCAAGAAATAAGTGGCTAAGTAAAGGGACCCTGGTAATTGCAGCCTGAGGCTTTTGTCCTGTGTGTTTTCATAGACTGATAGAAGACTCAAGAATCAGCTATATGGCTGTACATCTCTACAGGATGTAGAGAGTCAGAAGCAGAGTCAGGAAGACCTGAGTACAGATCAAACCTCAGGCACTTACAAGCTGTGTGATCTTCGCCTCAGTTTCCTTATCTGCAGAGTGGATTATAAGAGTATCTATCTTCAAAGGCTGTTGTGAAAATAAAATTAGATAATATTTATTTAGAGATTCACAAACTTTAAGTGCCGATATAAGCTAGCTATATTATTATTACTGTAGTTATTAATTATCATCCTCATTATCATCGTCATCAGTATGTTAAAGACGAAGAACTTTTTCCACTCTTACACCCCTATCAATGAGAACACTGAATCCCATTTCTTTCCTCCAATGCTATTTTGACGTCCTTTGAGAATGTCTCCAGAACCCTTCACTACCTACACTTCTGGAGAGATATAATGTGGAGAGCCAGCTGTGAATTTCCAAATTGAGGATAAATTTCAAAGGTTTGTTTCTTACCTGTAAATTTGTTGAACATTTCCTTTATCTCAGCACAGATATAACAACTTCCGTCCAATGATATAGCATTGATTCACTCCTATAACGCACACAAAATCGTTATTTTGCCTGCTTCATGCAGAATCTACACCCAGCCTTGGACACAATGGCTCAATATAGCTTCTAAGCTAGATGCTGGCATGTTTCTAAGCTCCTCTGTTATTATATTGTTAGGCAGATAATACACAGGAGGCACTGGAGGTTTGGAGTCCAGCCTCTAATAGGTTCGCTCTTGAGTTGGTCAGACAGGAAAGACAGCTTAATAATAAGCTTTATTCTAGTCTAGCTTTCTCTAACAGTATTGCTGACAACGGAAGCACTACAAACTCCTACAGTATTCCCTAATCACCCTTCTTGCAGGGGCTGGTGAGAAGGGGGGCGGGCAACTACCCCTACATCTCAATGGGGACAATCGAGACAGGCACAACTTGTGCATTCAACCCTAAAGGGTTCCCCTAAATCCCCTCAAGCCTCAATGGCGGCCGGTTGAGGCAAACACAGATTACCCCCTCCTGATCCTTGATGGGGGCCGATCAAGGCGCACAGCATCCTAGCTTGTGCATTCAACCAAAAAGGTTCCCCAACTCGCTGACCACTGACCACCTATTTTATAGGGTATCAGACAAAGAAGGCATATTGCCAGCAATGGTCTCAGAAGTTTACATCACCTCATCCCTGTATCTCACTGTGCAGTCACAGTGGATGTTTACAGTTTCAGCACACGTTTACATTATTTATCCTTACATAGTGCTGCGCAAGTGTGGTGGAGATGTTTTGAACCGTGGGCCTGGGAACTCATATCTAGTACCTGGGAAACAGAGATTGTTATGGCCGTGGATCCTAGGAAACTGAACTCTAAGAAATAACAACAAAAATCCACTTTTCACACACTAAAATCTACCTTACTTACACTTAAATTCACCTTACTCGCATATATTTACTCTTCAGTGGACATAAATGAACTCCTCCCCTCCTGTATATCTTACTCCTCACTACATCTCAGTTGTAACCCAAATCCCAACTTAACTTTCCTAAAGCTCCTCGGAAGAGAAAAAGGAGAAAGGCCAATTTGGTGCATTAAGGAATTTTCATTGACTTCAGTTCATTTCACAGGGTCCTCTAAACATAGCCAAAGCTCAAACGCCAACCACCTCTTGAAATATGAATTCCAGCATATCTCGTTAGACTGAATCAAACCCTTTTGAAAAAATCTGGGCCCTGGCCAGGACAACAGGCTTATGGTGAATGGTGCTCCTCAGAGGAGGGGATTGGGAGATATCTGTGTCACGCTATGACCTGATTAATCATATTCTCTCCAGATTTTAGTACTACTCTCCAGTAGACTTTCTGTTCCATACCCTTAAAAGAGATAACTTCATCTTCAGCTCCTCCACTTTTAGCAGCCTGTTGTGTGTTTTCTCCCATTACCCAGTGAGCAAAGCTATGGAGATGAGATACTCAAGCAGATTCCATTACAAAAGTTGCCAGTTCTTGATCACTTCTGAACTTCATTTCTGTGACTGTGAGCTGCTTTCTGAAGGAGAAATGGAGAATTTTCTGAGATCCAAGTCAAGAGAAATGTTTGTTCTCCATTTTGTGTCATCTCTGCAGTTAGGAACAAGCAGTAAATCCCATCTCTGGATGCCTACTTACAGGATCGAAATTTGGGAGCCTGCTCTTTCTGAATGGAGCCTCCTGCTTTACAATATACCAAAAAAGGTCGAATAACTCACAGAGACAGATGGTGAGATAATGCTTGCCCTATGTTAGGACAATTCCCCTTTTCCATCTCACCTGTACCTCATCTTCCTTGGAGATGAAGGACCAGCTTCCTCATTAACTCCACAGGTTTCCAAGTTCCGACTCTCCCCCCTTCCTGTAAAGGGCAACCAGCTCTTCCCTCTGCAGTGTTAAACCTGAAAGTTTGGTTGAAGGAGGCAAACAAGCTAGGTGATAGAAAAATCCATGTTGTTTATTATTTTCCCTTAAAGCATAGCTAAGCTAGCTTACTTGTATGTACAAGGAGTCAGAGCATAAGCTCTGGCTGTCTGAGCAAAGGAATGAGAAAACTTATATACGTTATCTTAGCAGACCCAGCAAGCCTGCATTACCTCACCTCCATGACCCCCATGTATGTTTAACCATGATACAAGAATTTCCCTTAATGGAATAGGGTTGTAAAGAATGTTGGCAAAAGTCAGTTAATATTAAGTGAGGTAGTCTCTCTTGGGGTTAGGGTCTCATCCTTTAATGGCTAACAGAGGTAAGAATGTCCTTAGGTCCTTCTGATCTGGCCTTGTCGACAGTGGTAAGGGTATTACCTCAGCAAACTTTAGAGAACAAAGAAGCCCAGGTCCTGGATCTTCTTCCAGTTACTCATTAATTCAGGCGCTGCATCTGGTTGAAATTAAAAATGATATAAAATGGTATAAAATGTTCCACAGCAGTCACCATTGTGGCCTGATGTCTTCTTCCTATAAAGTGATTTCTCTGCTCCTTTTCCCTACCCAAATATCTACCATTACTCATTTCCTTTGAAGATATCCTTTTATTCTCCCTTAAATAAAAATTCAACCTAAAATACCCTAAATCCCAAACTGATGTGATTAATGCCTGTCTGGATTTAGATCATCAAAGGTTTGGTTCTCTGTAAAGCAATGTGAGACATCTCCGATTCCGAGAGGCTGACTCATGCATGAAGGAAGAACGGACATTTCTAGTATATACAAGAAATCTGAACTGAAGCTTTTTGGAAGGTCTGAGCTGACAAGGAGTTGATCACACAGTCCTCTTGCATTGCTTACTAGTGGGAGCCATTGACTGAAACAAAGATAGCTGTAATACCATTTACTGTCTGTCATACGCTTTATAGAAAATTAATGCTTTAATACCCCTGGAATAAGACAATATCTATAACTTATCCTATGTTATACATAAGGAGGTTGAGACTTAGAGGAGGTAACAGATTCTCCCAGGATCACAAAGGTGATGAGGCAGAAATCACTGCTTCTGAATACAAGTCTAATCTTCTATCCAAGATGATGTAAACCTTTCCTAAAGGAAGAAGAAAAGAATAGACTCTTATTCCAAGTAGGTCTAGTACTCCTGTCCTCTTAAGATGAACACTCATGTAGACACAGCATTTTGAAAACCGTGACTCTTTAGGAGTCAGACAAGAGTGTGAGTTTGGAGGGCTTTAGGGTGACTGCAAATTGGAAGTGTTAATTGGTTTCAGGGCCTTGATTCAAATCAAGGTAAACTCACACCTTTTCCTGGAGTAAATAAAAGGGTGGGGCTACTTCCTTGAAAGGGGTCAGATAATTCAGATCAGATGGATTTCTCTCCAGAGAGAGACTGAAAGTCAACAGATCGCTGCAACAGAAGGAAAGGGACTATAGAAAAAGTAGGTGTCTTTTAATGGCAGGTTACTTTAATTTTTAAGGGACTAAGAATCACATGCCAGGGCCATAGAGGGAAGGGAAAGTCAAAGGGTGTCAAGAGATGGAAGTAAGCATTGCTCATCTTTTACGAGAGATAAGTGGGTGCCTAGGGATGAGAGGAATGGCTAGATTTTGCCGAAGGCAAGGAGAATACAACCAAGGAATGGGGCATTCTCCATCTAAGGAGATTTTTACGCCAATGCCTCCACTGCTTAAATAATTGGAAAGTGTAAGGCAGTCACCCATTCCTGCCCTGGAGTATGACATATCCAAAACCTTGAACATTTCTGAGGCAGGCTCAGGGTGGATATGGTAGAAGTGATAGGCATGGCAGGCAAAACCCCTCATACTCTCATAGAGCCTGGTCATTGGAGAATTGAAAGGTTACTAATGAAGTACTAAGTATGGGATCTCAGCAGTCTTTAGCAAAATTTTAGATTTTCTTTTTTTTCATCGTAGCATAATGTGTTTAACATTGAATTAGCAAAGTATATTTAATATATGTTAAAAACAAGGAAACTTATGAAGCATTTTACCATGAAGGATTGTATCCAGGGATGTCTTGTTAAATATTTATTAAACATTTATTATTAATTGACTCATACATACATACATCTGTGTATAAATATATACATGTGTGTATAATACGCATGCATAGACATTCACATGGAATCTCTTTCTCTATAGCCCATGTCGACTAGAGCTTGGTTAAAGGAGGCAAACAGACTAGGTGAAATAAAAATTAGTAGATTTATTCCCTTGGAGCTAGAGGATACATGATCATGGAAGCAGAAGCAAGCTTCTGATTAACTTGAACAAGACAGAGAGAAGGTTTAAGTAACAATACAGAGCTGCAGTTTATGATCTCCATATCTAAGAAAGGAAGTTCTCAGGTAAACAAATCAATTGACAAGGTAGGATCACTTAGAGATGCATATGTTTCTAGCCCACTATAGACAATAAAGATACTCCTGGTCTTTGAAGTTGCTGAGGCAGGAAAAGGGGATTTTTAGCACAGAGCAAAAGCAGTTTGGATTATTGGGGTTCAAATAATCTGAAAGGTTTGACACCTATCTGTACTTCATGAAGACAGTTTAGTTTAAGACCAACAAGAAAAATCTCATGTCATGGCTCTCTCTAGCCAAGGCTCTCATTCTATCCATTCTCTCCCCACAGCAACATGGCTGCCAAACTGGTCCAGGAACTGCAGAATGAAATCATTTGTAGCATCTGCAAGCACTACTACACCAAGCCAATCACCATCAACTGTGGGCACACTTTTTGCCAGGATTGTTTCATTCCAAACTGGGAAGGTGAATCCATGTCTTTTTTTTGCCCTGAATGCAGACAAGTCTCCAAGGTCAGAAGCTTTTCTGCAATCAATACGCGCCTGGATCAAGTGACTGGCATAGGCAAGGAGCTCAGACGCCATTATGTACAGAATACTGAAGGGCAGAGTCAATGTCCCATTCACCAGAAGCTTCTCAAGTTTTTCTGTGAGGATGACCAGATTGGACTCTGTGTTGTCTGTTCCCATGGCCAAGAACACCAGGCTCACAAACTCCGTCCAATAAAAAAGAAGGCCATCCAGAATAAAAAGGTGAGTAATCTGGATCAGGGAACAGCCCAAACCACGTGACTCAGTCACTACCACAGACCACTTTTTAGAATCATCCTATAACTGAGATTTTAGCCTATGCCCTTGCACATTCTGTAAAGAGGGAGATAGACTGACCTAGAGGAAACAGCAATGGCCCAAGGGTGAGAAAACTTGGGTCTTCAGGACCTAATCTATGATTATCTTTGACGTCTAAGTAGAAAGATACAAAGATATGTACAAAAGGATATAAACAAAAGAACTCAATTGAATCTGGAATCCCAAAGGTACCTGGCTATTAGAGCTATCCTCCCTACCTCAAGCCCTTTGTCCTCTTCTCTAGAGGGATGATAGTAGGAGTGTATGGTAAAGACAAGCCAAGTTTTAGATGCAAGCTCTGTAGGAAGACTTAAGGAAATCCTGATATTTAATAGGAAATCACCAAAGGAGATAAACTCAAAAATACCTTCTGTTTCTCTTCTTTAACATATTTTGTCTGGATAGTAAGTTTCCTAACTTTAATTGGTATCTGAATTCTCCATGCATTTGATAATAGTCTAATAGTCATACTCTAATATTCAAAGATCTTGTAAGGAAAATTTTGATTCCTTAAGTGTCACTTTTTAAAATACTCTCCTTTTTAAGTGGACATGTTTACATTTTATATTTTCTAATTACATGTAAAATAATTTTTAGTATTCTTTTGGTATGTTTTTAAAAAAATTTAGGATATTATATTGTGTCGCAATCTCAAACATCCAAAACACAAATTCAATATTTAAACTTATTAGGCAGATAAGCATTTCAAAATTGCAATGAAATCCAATTATATAATGCATAATGTAGAGAGTAATAAAGACCTACATTATATGGACTGCTTTTCTCAACACAGCTCTCTTGCAGACCAACTATGCATTAACATGGTATTAAGTGCAGAATAGCTATGTGGTACCTTCAACTATTTGAAAATTAAGCGGTTGCAGTACAACAAACCTTTTACAGGTAGGCACCTAGTTATGCTAACAATTTTTAATAGTGGTTATTTCTATATTTGTTTTCATCAGATAATCAACTAACGTGGATAGTACATGTGATTTGCCAGGAACAAAAAACAAACTAAAACACCATCTCAGATTAAGTACACTTACACATATCATTCTCTTAGGAAGTGCTATCAGCATAGTCTTTGCAACTAGCCCAAAGCATGTATTTAAAAAGTTTTTATAAAGTGTTTGTGATGGTGATCTGTTTAATTCCTGTGCCAAACAGTTTTCTGCTGAAGACAGCATTGTGCTTTATGCAACAATGGAAACCTCAAAATAATCACCATGAAGCTCCTAAGACTTAAGGGAGAATAAACTATGATGGTCCACAGAGATAAGAGGAAATCCACCACATTGGAATTATAACTGACAAGAGTGACCCAGACTAGGAGACAAGTCCAAACCACCATAGAAGAAGGAAATATGCTATGGTCCAAGGTGTATCGTTAATGTTTTGTCTCACCCCTCTGCCCTTAGTGTGAGGATTGACCTTCAGTTCAATCCAGTCAGCAGAAACTGTGCAATTTTCTGTTGTGTTTATTGGACAGACTATGTATACTCTAGAGGGTTCCTTCAGAGGGTTCCACACTATTGTACTTCTTGTCCCAGCAATTTTAGGGCATGCAAATTCCACTAGATCATCAAAAAGAACAGGCCACGCTCCTTCTTCATCATAATTAGACATGTCATCTGCTATCATTGTACTGAAGTTTAAAAAAAGATTCCAGGCATCTTTAGGTATTGATCCTTTATGATGTTCCAACAAAAATTTGTTCCATGAGTCTAAGAATTTAAATCTCCCATTAAATACTAAATTCAAGTAGGCAATGGCCATTTGTAGATCTAGTCTTTTTTTGTCCTGGATTCTTTGTAAAATTGAAAGTAAACTGGTAAAAATCCTTAAATTGTCCTGACTCTTTCAACTCTTGTTCCATCTTGGGTATTGGGCCTTTAGCTTTTCTATGCTGTCACATCCTAATTTGGTCACGCCATCCAAAACTCCTGCCTTGAGAATTCACACTGTATTGTTGCTCTGAACTTCCAAGCAATGATTAGTATACTAATACTGGCTGGGTCAAGTGCCAGGTCATCACAAAATTCCATCTATACCAATTTTATTTTCATCTTGAGGATCTTTGTATGTATTGTATAGCTGTTCTAACATATTTCTAAGGATCCTTTAACACTTTCTCATATATGAAATTCAGGATTTGGAAAAAAAATTGTTGTAACATCTAACTTCCAATCATTTGGAGACAGATAACTCACAGCTGTTTTTTCACTAGATTGAGGGAAGATCATAAACTGATGAACTTTATCCTCCTGCAATGATTTCAACTTGTTGGTGTTTGCGTCCTTCAGGCCTCTGTTCCCCTCTTCCTCCCTTTCTCCTCCCCTCCTCTTCCCCTCCTCCCCTGTTGCCCCTGCCTGCTTCTGGCTCCCCAGAGAATGGATGGTGACAGCAGCCTCTATTTGTAAATTTTGAGTTTCAAATTCTCTCTTCTCTCTCCCTTCCTTTAGAAGGCAAGCAATTTGATATAGATTATACATGTGCAGTCACGTAAAACATTTCCATATTAGCCATGTTGTGAAAGAAAACAGACCAATAAACAAAACCACAAGAAAAATAGTTTAAAAAGTCTGCTTCAATCTACATTCCGACTCCATCAGTTCTTTCTCTGGAGGTGGAAAGCATTTTTCATCATAAGTCCTTTGGAAATTGTCTGGAATCACTGTATTCCTAAGGAAAGCCAAGTCAATCACAGTCGGTCACTGTACAATATTGCTATCACTGTGTATGATGATGTCCTGGTTCTTTCTATCAGTTCATGGAAGTCTTTCCAAGTTTTTCTGAAACCACCGTGTTCATCATTTCTTATAGCAAAATAGTATTACATTATAATCATATGTCATAACTTGTTCAGCCATTCCCCAGTTGATGGGCATCCCCTCAATTTCCAATTCTTTGCCACCACAAAAAGAGCTGCTAAAAATATTTTTGTAATATAGGTCCTTTTCCTTTTTAAAAAAATCTCTTTAGAATACATACCTAATAGTAATATTGCTGTATGAAAGGGTATGCACAGTCTTATAACTCTTTGGCCATACTTCCAAATTGCTCTCCAAAATGGTTGGATGATATCGCTTTCTTTAGGTCACTGAAATACAACATTCAATTGTCTCTTGGGATGTCACACTCCTTTTATTTTTAAACTACAGAACCTCCGGCCATCATTTACTGAAGGAATTTGAAAAAGCCAAGAAATGTCTTAAAACAATTTACTAAAGGTCAATTAAAATTTGTCAAAATGACAATGTTTTCTGAGGGAGGAGACAAACTGGATAGGATTGATGAAACTAGTTTCATGGGAGAAGTCTTATGGGAAAAGAGGTGATGTATTTGTGATATTTCATCAGAGAGGAATTGGCAGACAGAAGGCCACATAATGATTGCACCGAAACAAGCCAAGACTTTTCCCCGAGGACCATTTCATGATAAAATTCTCAACTCACAGCAGAATTATTGCTTTTGTCACTGTATTTTCAGGTTTAATCTGAGAGAGGATGAAGATAACCTACTGGATGAAGATAGGAGTCGGTGCTCACAAGTGTAAGACATTGCTCCAATGCTGCAACCTGAAAGGGACCATCCCCAAATTTCTTATATTTTCTTATTTTCACAATAAATCAAACTGCATTCAGAAATCTAATTTCTCTTTCAATGACCATGTAACCCATTTGCAGGTTTTCTTGGCAAAGATACTGGTGTGGTTTGCCATTTCCTTTCAAATCAACCACAGGTTCAAGGAATCACAAAACTGTATATAGAATGGAGTTAGCCTATATAATCATTTGGTTCAACCCCTACCCAAAAATGTCTTTACAATAACATACCAAACTGTTCAGTTAAGCTAAGTTAGGTTTGGATTCGGATTCGCACTGGCAATAAAGCACACTCCTGAGAGAATATGGTTTTTATTGAAAGACAGGGGAGATACTTTAACAAACACAGTTAACACAACAAAGACAAAGACACAAACAACATAGATTCATCACCTCTCAGGGGAACTCCATCACTTGATGCTCTCAAAGCTGAGGGGGGTCCCAGTTTACACAGCCCAGCTCGATCAAGGCCCGAAAGGGAAACTGATCCCAGGAAGCTTCCTCTCCATAGTGAGATCCCCACTAGCTTGTTCCACGTGGGGCCTTTTATAGGTTCCTGAACAAGGAGGGACTATTGCTAACTGTCCTGGATGTTCCCCTCCAGAAGGGGTAGCTACTCCCCTCGGGAGGGGAAGATCTTGTCAATCATTTTGTTTTTGAGAACTGTCTAGGTGCTCAAGAAGCAGTTTCAGAATTTCCTGTCCTTTGTCTTAAGAGTTACCTGTTCTTTGTTCGAGACTGTCTCCCAGTATATTCCATTCTTTTGTTTTGGGCCAATTAAAGAGTAGAGTGTCTGAGAGGTCCATTCTTAAGGTTTATCAGTTAGAAAGGGATGTCTGATTCTTTATTCCAAGCCAGAAAGTCTAAAGATCTTGCAAGAGCTGGGGGATGGGGGGAAGGAAGAAAAGCAGGGCTTACATTGTAATATGGAAGATCTTCTATAATGATTTATCACTCACAAACAAGTGGTAAATCACCTCCATGTTGAAAATTGGTGGTGATAGGAAACCTGCCTCATTTCAAAACAAGCTATAATGCTTTCGTATAACTTTAAATGATTAGCGTCTTTTTCCCCCAGAAATTAAGCCCAAATTTGCCTCATTGCAGTTGTGTGGGACAGTGACTTTTACCCAAAGTTAAACTCGAGGCTTCTCAAGGTAGAAAGAAGACAGGAATTTTTTAAAAATTTTTTATTTAATATGTTTAGTTTTCAGCATTGATTTTCACAGGAGTTTGAATTACAAATTTTCCCCCCATTTCTACCCCTCCCCACTCCAAGATGGCATATATTCTAGTTGCCCTGTTCCCTAGTCAGCCCTCCCTTCTGTCACCCCACTCCTCTCCCATCCCCTTTTCCCTTCCTTTCTTGTAGGGCAAGATAAATTTCTATGCCCCTTTGTCTGTGTATCTTATTTTCTAGTTGCATGAACAAAAAAATTTTGTTTTTGAACATCTATTTTTGAAAACTTTGAGTTCCAAATTCTCTCCCCTCTTCCCTTCCCTTCCCACCCACCCTCCCTAAGAAGTCAAGAAATTCAACATGGGCCACATGTTTATGATTATGTATAACCCTTCCACAATATTCATGTTGTGAAAGACTATATTTTGCTTCTTCCTAACATATCCTCCTTAACTGAATTTTCTCCCTTGACCCTTGACTCCCTTTCCGAAAGTGTTTGTTTTTGATTACCTTCATCCCCATCTGCCCTCCCTTCTA